>DWME01007518.1:0-12560 GCA_018244795.1 Parelbella ahira ahira
CGCGCTGAAGGTATTCACGGTAAGGATCGATAATACACCCCTTGAACCGATTGTCAGTTCTCATTAAACGTATAAAAATAAATGGTACGACCGATAGGGGGAGTCAAGTTGGAAAGAAAATTCTCTCAACTCATTTTCGTAATTGGTTTCCTCGTTATAATGCGTTTTCAACGTGAAATGGAGGAAAGTTTTCTTAGTATACACGTAATTGCATTTTTGGGAGCACTAGGTAGAGAAAAGAAAATAGAAAGGTAGTTCGCGAAAACTAAATTGGAAACGTAAAAGCGTTGGATTTTCTAGCGCATTTTCTAATGAACAATTTTCTCGTGCCATTTCTGGAGCGAAAAATATAGTAAGTGAAAATATTCTGTAGATATATCTGCTGAGGTAAGCTCACAGCACACATTCTAAGTCAAACAATCAGACGTCACGTCACGGAAAATTATTAAGCCTAATAAATTACTAAGGGAACGCACACTACTTCTGATCAAACTTATTAATATCACAATAAAATTACATTTATACCCTGTAACCTGCATCTGGGCAGCGTGGCACCCTATTAACTTATCCCTTCTCATTGTAAGAGGATCCCCTTGTCCAAGAGTGGAATGATAAAACTGTTTTTGATGATGTTGTTGACGGCGACAATACTAAGGTAATATTTTACTTTTGTTTGTGAAGAATTGTTCTATTTTTCTTTTATGGCATCAGAAAACTCAGGTGGCTTACAATAGATGATAACGTAAGAAAGTTTGAACTTCTAGGTTATAATTTATGGCCCCCGCATGTTTGTATGAAAGCCCTATCAAAGCAATATGTCAAACGCATCCGCCAGGGAAACCGCGGACCCGTCACCTGCAGATATTTGTCAAAACTCATGTACGACCAACATATATTTGCGTTCTCAAAACAAAATTCCACAACATAATAGTCTTTATGGCGATCACGTTGAGACTTAGTTAAAACTTCGTGAGGTGTTCGGAAATGGTATTTTGGTGTTCCACGAATATTGTACCAATATGTATAAGGCTGTCAAATATGGTCGCACACGGCCGTTGGGAACGGTCGGATTTATTGGCCAAGTTTAATGCGTAAACGCTTACCTTCCCAAAGATAACTTTCAGTTCAGGTGAACAGGCTTTGTTGTTAACTACAGAACTGCCAAGTTCCAACACAAGTAGTATTTCACGAAAACGACATGTTATGTAAATGTTAATGAAACAATCGTTCAAGCAAAGGTTTATATGAATGTAGTTAGATAATTAATTTTCAAGAATTATATTTGTGTTTGATTTACTCTCGTGTAACACACACTGTAAGAAACATTTTCATTGAAAAGTTAAAATTTATCACATTAAATGTGATAATTAAATGTAACTGATATAAAATTGACCTTTTCTGATATTTATTAGGTACCCCTGTTATTTATTATCCCTTAAATAACTAAAATTACCATATTTATGAATGACAGGATTTACTATTTTAAATTATCAAAGTCATAAGGTTATCAAATTATCGTAACAGAAATAAACTACGCTGGTTCATACAAATCTCAAATATTCTTCACTATTTTTAATAAGATGCCGCGCGTAAACATTTTCATACTGTAACTTACAATAACATGTATGGAATTTATAAAAGCGAAGTAGACAGTGATTACAGATTGAACTTTAGACTGGCGCGACATCTATAAACCGGTACATTAATAAAATGCACCTCAAATCGCAATTGGATCACGTAGTCGGTTCATTTCCCGGAATTCTCATAGCATTTCGAAGTATCCTTACCGCGAGCCACCTACCTGCGCTGGGAGGGTGTCGGGGTAATTTATGACCTCAGATAACGAGGGCTCGCAGTGGTCTTATCGACTTCCTTTTCTTTTTTCTACGGTCTCTAGTGCCTTTTTTCACTAGCAAATCGACTATTACAAGGAACGTTATCGACCGTAGACAATCACAATACCCGCTCTGAATTGGCGCTCTTGTGCGGACTGTTATTTCTTCCGAGCGTCTCGGTTTCTTTTTGTTGCTTGTTATACATTAAGAACATATATACAGTGCTAAAAATATTCTTAACCTTTCTTAAATTATTCTAATATGGTTTAATTGAACTGTTCTAAAAATTGTACAACTTTTAGAATAAATCAGTCAAATCATATTAACATTATCCAGTTTATGGTTTAGATCAACGAATTGGATTTTATGCCGTACCATTTAATTTCGGAAATAAATGGTCACTTAATTTAAAATATTAGAAGCAAATATTCTAATACAAATAAAGTTACTGGTATAAAATGACACAAATATATAGGTATCAAAATAAAGCTTCATGTCGTTATTCAAAATCATATAAATAATAAAAAGGTATCAGTACTTTAAAGGAAATTACTAACATTTGTTAGCAGACTGTCTCAGGAGTCTCAATTTTCTTCAGTCTGTTTACGACTCGCTAAAAGGCTTCGTTAAAAGGATTGGGAATGATTTGCATACCTACTCAGTTTTAGTGCAGACATTTTAAATTAACATAAATTTCAAAGATTTTAAGCGACATAGCGTCGTTACTTTCAACATTTCAACATAATACCTTCACTGAAGTGTTAAGTGTCATTATTAAGGGAGAGTAGTTTGTTTTTCATCATATAAATGGAAAAGGGTTGAAAACTTTTAATTTAATGTTTTCAACTAATAATATTGGTACCTATTTCAATACACTGAACTTTATTCGCCCGCCTCGTTGGGAGTAAAAGTATTTTTTACGGTTTTTAAATTAAATAAAGAGCTAAATCATTTACATTTTCAGGATACCCCAGAAATTTTATTTGAATCTCTATAAAACCACTCACTTTATTTGTAGTAAATATTTGTTTATAAAATAAAGCACTTAATAAAAGCTATATCAGGTATATTTCGAGGTATTATTAAACGATACGTTAAAAATGTAATATTCTCAATTTACATATTCAGCTTGTTAAGAAATAATAGAGTAGTCCTTAGCAAGAAAGTATAAAGATTTCATATTTCCAGCGTGGCCGAGAAGACGTTTGACACGGTGAATCGAGAGCACCTGACGCGCAAGTCACAACTCTGTTTTATGGAAAGATATTACCATCTTTATTTCTGACGACGGCATATACATTGGAAGTAGGTTATGAATTGCATGTATTGTAAATTACTTTTAGTAGTTCAGTGACAAAATTAACTAATACAATACTAAAACATAAAGGATAGACAAAATTGACTAACACGATACCAATAGATATACTACAAATATATAATTCAACGACCTTCGAAAACTGATGAATTCCAGCGCAAGGTTATAACTTAAAATTGATATTATGAAACTCAATTTGAAAAATGAGTTTAAAATTTAATTCACAAATGTAGCCTCTGTAAGCTTAGCAGCTGCAGTACTAATTCGTCTGAAAAAATGCAATGACCCGAGGTATAGTAAAGGGGAATATTTTAAGATAAAATATTAAAATTCCGTACTTCAAAGACGGCTGTGTCACAGACCGTGTAACATTTGGAGCACCTGACATAGCACAGTTTATAGCTTCGTCGTAAGACGTAGCTTAGAGGGTTCTGCACTTGGCTGAAAGCGTACTTGAAAGGTTAATTTTAAAATGTATTTCGAGTTAGGTAAGTATTTTCAGCGCTATTTTCAACCCTTTAACAATTTTTGCGATACGAGACGAGACTCAACAAGAAATTGATTTGAAGTACTGGTATGTACACAGTTCATGTATTAGATTGCTACTTGTAAGTTCAGTTCAGTTCACAGCTCATGTCAGCTGAATTTCTGTCGTAGCATCAATTTTCTTTACGATTTCCTGATGACTGGTAGAATTAAATGTCATCTAAAACTTTCTGATCTTATTCTGAAAGGTGTCATTCCCTTTTCGATTTATAGGAGGAGTGAATGCCTTCTCGGACTCATTTTATTACTAGATAAAGTTAGCTTAACACCAAGTGAGTTGTATACCACACTGCTTTTTGTAAAGTATGCTTTGCGCTAGTTTCATAGGTATCAGGTGTTTTATTATTCTCCTGTTTAAGACTGGTCTTGTTTTAGGGATGTACAGGTACTAATCTAGAACAAAAACGACAGACTCCACATTCCTTAGGCAACATTTTGGAGAAAGCAAAAACGGGCAAGTTTCCTCGGTTTCTTGCACTGTTTTTGCGAGTGATATTGAATATTAGATCGTCCATATATTTGTAATCTCATAGGTGATTATCAGTACTCAAACCCTAAAGCTTTGGTTGTCATTGCTTTTAACAACAACACTATTGTGTGATATGTTATATTAAGAGAAATAAAGAGATTTCGTTACGGACCCATACATTTTTATTAGCAACGCCAATCAGCGGTCCCTGAAGGATGGCGGCTATTTCCTGGGTCTGAGCCGGTTTCCGCGCAAACATTATTGTAACTAACAGCCATTATTTACCTTTAACGGTAGCTTTCTTTCAGCTTAGCTTTGATTTTAATTTACGGAACCTCTTATTTGTAAAAGTGTTCATTTGTTAAGTTAATCGCATTAAGAAACGTGTTGCGGGTTTTAATTAAGATTTTTTGGGTTGATTAGACGGTTCCTATTTTTAAAAGTTTTTTTATTTCCTTATTACCTTAAGGTCGATTACCTTCATCAACTCAGACGATTTGAAAATCCCATTTTTAAAAGATATGTATAAACAATAATTGTACAAGTGCAGTAACATATACAATACGTGCTTTATAAATATACGAATATATTATTTTAACCTTAATTTCTTGTGCAAACAAGTTATATTGGGCTTCTCCGGAGCATATGTATGTCATATATTATGTATGAATAATGATTTTTTAACTTGAATCTCGTAACTGCTACACGCAATAGCAGGCAGTATACTGTTTTTACTGTTGAGTTATTTATTAGTATGTATTTAGGTTTGTTTTTTGATGATTCTATATGTAAATTAGAAGAGATTTTACCGATTAACTTTCTAGTTGGCCACAATGCGACCCTACTAGCAATTCTTGCCATTTTACAGCCACTTTAGTATGAAAGATATACTTTTTGTAGCTTTATGAACATTTGCATTGTTTTTCTGCGATAACCACATAGTTAAAACAATATCCATCATATAATTAAATTAGCGCCTAGGCAATAAATTACATATGAAATATTGCACACAAACAGACGCGTAAGAATACCCTTTTAATATAAAATTGAGCGATGCACGTAATCAACTGACGTATTCAATTTATTCACAGAGCTGAGAACCATTAAACGTGTTTTATCCTTATTGAAATTCAAAAGATTGCGTTTTACTTCAGATGAGATTTGTACCCTTAGGATATAATTTGATGTTTTTGCCATAAAACGGCAGCTGTGTGGTGGCGGTGAGCTCATTATACTAAGATCTCAAGGGATTACTGAGAAAGAGATTTTTGATAAACAACCCACTTATCAATACGCCCGAGGTGTTACCTTGAGAAAGTAATATAAATTTTATTATAGCAACACCGTGAGTGAAACGTTTGTAGCGCTTAACGATTGTTGTGTTAATCGGAATGCAACTGGCAATATTCGAGTCCAATTGATTACCTTCGATTGCTTATTTTATTCAAGGTGATACTTGAAACCGGTACATAATTTAGTCTAGTATATAAATACTCATATATATGTACCTACATTAAATATATTTTATCGGTACCGGTGTATTAACATAAAATACATTATTGGATAATATGTTATACAAGTTTTATACTGACTTCACATTTAACCAATAATGATCAATATGGAATAACAAGTCTATATTAGAAATCTTGCTAATTATTTCCAAACAATACAATTATAGATAAAGTCGCTACTTTATATTAGATACCTTAGTATTTGAAGGAAATACTTATGAATAAAGTATGGATGATACAATCAATTTCTGCTTATATTACAGATCTACATATATGAGTAATATTCTAGTGTTCATAAAGATTAATTCATATTTGTCATATATAAAAAAAATAAAAAATGCATTATTTTCTTTAATTTGTACATATCTTTCGGCTATCTTCGTATTATTAGTACAGTAAATCAATTACGCGCTTCTTGAATAGCTTTAGAGTACGTAATCATTAAATGTAATCTTTCTTTATTAAAAAAAATTAAGTAACTAGTAATAAAATTTTTAAATTGATTACAAGTAATATTAACATTTCTCTGCTAAGATTGATACTCAACCACTTCACCACGTTGGCCCAGTACGGATCGGCCAACAGGTTGTCTGTTACAGCAGTTTCTATAACTAAAAAAGGTTCATAATTTATGCAATATAGTAGAGCAAAGCAAAGTCTTAGTTATATTTTATGAACGTCATGTCTTCCATTTGAATTTGTATAGCGATACGTCGGTTGAATTTTTGGTTTTTCATCGTGAAATATTCAAACAACTTTCCATCCTGGATCAAACGTCGAGTGAGGGGTCGGCAATTTATCATTCGGGCTTCCCGGAAAAATGCCTTTCATAAAAATATATTAAAAGTTTCCATCTCGCCATCCACGTATTTTCACGCCTCGTATGTTAATTTGATATCGTAAAGGCCGAATATTGGCTTTTTATGTCACTCGGCTAATTTCAGAGTACTCGTAAATTGATGTTTCTAAATTTATTAACACAAACAGCTTTTTTGTTTTATATATATAACAGTCAGACAGATATATTATTACGACCATCTTTTGATAAATCTTCATGTATGAGGAAACACTTTATTATAATATTTTCGTAACGCCATGGAGTTTTGTTGCCAAAATGCATCTCGAAAATTCTTTAAAACTTTCCACTAATAAAACGTAAGTACGTAAATGTATTTTTAGATTTCAATAAATCAAACGTTTGACAAATCGAATTTTCATTTAGAATTCCAAAAACATTTCAGTCTGGAAATCGCAGAGATAGTTATGTGTGTTCATTCCAGCGTGTGCTGAAAAGTTTTCATCCAACTGAAAGCATTGTAAAATTAAACCCATCGCTTGAGTGAACTTTTTCTTCATGCCGTCTTATATTCCCTTGTGAAAAGTTATAAATGTAATAATTGGGAATAAAAGTTCTACAATGGAGTTTACAATAAAAGTTATTACAACATATTATTACTATTAAAACTTCTGTTCATTTGGTTGTAAATTGTTTAATACTCTAATATTTAGATAGCCAATCGATTTTACGAAATAATTAGTATTGCAAGATGTTATAGATACGGTATAGGAAAGTACTGAGAGCAGCAACAGACATCAATTTATACAAAGTAATGATACACACCGTTTTTAAAATTGCATCCCGAATTACCTACAAATAAGTCCAAATGAAGGAGAATTTTGGTCTTCTTCGAACTAGATTTTGAATTTTCAATTAGTTGTTAACAATCTTATGTTTTCAAACTCATTAGAAATTTTAAATAAGACTGATTATGAGTTCAATTCTATTTATTTAACCAAGATATATAAAAAATATGAAAAGATGAAAGGACGATTTCCTTCGTCCGTTCATTCGTTTATACCTTCATCAGTTTATTCATTGATTCAATCTTTATTCGCGCCTATATTTATTCATTTGCTCATTCGTTCTTTTATTCATTCATTAAATGTTTCGTTTACGGATAACCGCGTCTTTCCGGTTGTTCCGATTAGAAAATGGAAACAGTTGAACATCTCGGACCCTAATAATACTGATTCGAGCCCCCGGGGCCCAATCCGCCTCGACTCATTGCTACCACAAATTGATTTATCCTCGGGGAATATTCAAACTGACTTATAATATTGATTAATATCAGTTCAGCTCCTTAATATTCCCACGCCAACTTTGTAAGTTCTGAATTGATCAATGTTATTTACTGGCTAGGTTCACCGTGTGGCTAGTAGACGGAAATATATGTTAAAGTTACTTAAATTTTATGACTAACAATTGAAAACTAAACTCGATTTGGTATATTTGTTGCAATTCAACTGAAACATAAATTTTCTCTTCGCAGCTACAAAATGACTTTGTTTATTGTCACCCTCAATTCTCTGGCCGCAAAAAGATTGATCAATTGTAACTTGTATATTTCACTAGGTTTCTTAGCTGCACTCACTTTTGGTTTCATGGCCTACAGTACGAAATAATTTAACTTCAGAGAGGATCGATTAGTCCAGAGAAATGTCAAAGTGACAGAACTATTTGTAACGTGAGTTGGGTTGATCCCAATTACTGAATCGAACTGTAATCCAATTTGTAACGTAATGCTTTGGAAAATTGAAAGCCATTTGTGCGTTTAATATACTATAATAAATTACAATGCGAGGCTTAAGTCTCGTATTGTAATTGTAGTAATTATTTATTAATTAGGCATAAATACTTCTCTTGTGATGTGATGTGAAACGTGGGAGTGTACTACACTTCTCTGCCTACCTACTTTTTTTTTCGTTTTTTATTTCTCTGTAAATATTGTACGTGTATTACATCGAATGTTTTGTGATGTAATAGTTAGATAAATGTTATAGGGTATATTTTTATGTCAAAGTCATTGCCGACTAACCAAAACACGAACTCACGTGTTCGCTTAACTAATGTCCTGTGATTTAGGAGACAATTTATCGTGTTTCATTAGTGCGACGTACGTACGTACGCATGACACCGGAAAAGTCAACCACAGGGGAAACATCAACTCGGGTGATATATTTGAAAAAAAAAAACGTTAAAGGCTCTTCCATATTTTTTTTGTTTATGGTAAAAAAGTGGTTAACGTGACCTATGAATACATACATATGTACATCTGTATTCGTCATCAAAGATTTAGAGCTTTAGAATTAAATGTTTATTAAATAAACACTGCTGTTTAGCGGCAGAAGTCAATGCAGCCACACCACTTCCCCAAACGCATTCAGATCATAGATTCTGTTTTGGATTCAGGATTCCAATTGGCGTACAAAGTGTATAAAGCAAATATACATATATTCTAGAAACCTCTGGCGTAGTTTAATGGTTGTTACACAGACCCAGACATCGTTATGTTGACGTGCTTTCAGAATTTCCCAGGCAAGCGTTTCACTCATGATAATTTGCCACTAACAGCGACATAATATATAATGGTAATGATATCGTTCATTGGTACTTAAATGAATGTTGCTCGCCAGATATGACGCTCAGGATAAAGAGTTAAAAAAATATTTTGTAAAGGATGTATTTGCGTGAAACGATAAATGAATTGCTAAATGATTTGATAAATGAGTTTATGAAGTTGATGGTGATGATGGAATTGATGGTGATAATGGAGTTGACGATGAAGATGTCCTATTGAATAAACCATAGTCGTCAGTGATCGATATCGCGTTAGAGGGATGACTTCATCAGCAAAATTTCTTAAGTCCTCGGTTCAGATTTAACACTGAACTAAGAAAAACGTTAAGAGAAATCCATTTTTCTCATTATTAATAACCGAAACATGGTCCCCAGACTAATGCATGGCACATTAGGTTCACAAGTCACAATTTATCGCGTATCATTAATCCCATGTATACGTGTCAGAGCAATAGTGTAGTCTCCGGGGAAAAATCAACTCCGCTCACACATTCCAACGATTTTTCTCCGTCTCATTTGTTACGACCTAACTTTCGTAATACGTGCTGGAAATTTCTATTTCTCCAACATAATGTGGGGGGGGGGATATTATTTCTAGGAAACTTTTCACTGTACACCGTCCTCAGTGAGCACTTCTGACAGATTATTCGTTCCGTTCATTTTTCTTAATAACAACGTAATGGATGATCCTTAGATGAAGTATAAAAATGTTTTAGCTAATGTATATTAGAGCTAGTAATTTTTTGAGCTTGTGAATAGAATTCCATAAAAATTCGACTTTTTAAATGGTATTGGAAAAGGCCTAGATGATCATTTACTATTTACATTGTCGATAAGCTTCAACAAGAACTGGTTTGTACACGCTGTTGATGTTTATAATCCCTTCGAGAAGATTTAGATAATTTTACATATTACCTTCTAACGATGGTGATCGAGGTCAATGACTTGACGTTTCCTTTGAAGTACTCAAACGGTTATATAAATTCACGCGATCACCCATCCAAATGTCAACCATACTCAGGTGTTTATCCTGACGATTTCATTAAGTGGTTCCGGATTGATTGATGTATACATATGTGCTCATATTGGCTGTGATATATTTATATAATTATATCGAGAATATGTTTAAACTTATTAATACTTTACACATATAGAAATACGAAAATCTCGGTGAAAGCGCGATGTCGGTTGTTTAAAATGTTTAATTAAAGCACTACGTTTCAAAAGAGTAATGGTTATAGGGTATAACTACAGTGATATACTTAACTATAAATTACCAGCAGGTTGGGAGTTTGGAGCCGCGTTCTCGCACTCACTACTACTAAACAGAATGCATTCCTTCCTTCCTTATCCTGTAGTGCGCCATTGTTTCAGACTGGCGCCGCGGGCATTGTTCCGAGATGATACATTACAGTTTAGGTAAGTAACGTAAAATGCTCAAAGTATGTAGTTGTATAGATTACATTATAAACTTGAGCATCTCGTTTGAATTCAATACCCATAAAAAAATAACTTCAGAAGCTATCATATTCATTTAACAAAAATCTTATTCTATGTTTAAAATACGTTATGTGGCTACAGTTAAAATGAGAGTAACCACAATATTGTACTCATGAAAATCATATGGGTTCCTCTATTGGATTGAAACAATCCAGAAATTGAGACAAACAGAAGCATTGTAATAAACATGTCTATTTCATTTCTTATTCACCTAGTGACATAAAATATTTATTGAATGCAATTTGCTAATACTCGTACAGGACAGAAATAAAAATTAAACTGGAAACTGCATATTCAACATTTCTATTTCCGCAACTTGCGGACACAAACCAATCCTATTTCCTGTATTTACGTATTGGTTCCTTGCAATGTGCAGTTTAAAACGATCCCCGCAAATACTGGGAAAATGAACTGAGTTATATAAAGAAGTTTCGATCCCGGGCGAGGTAAGTCGGATCTGCTTATCGGTCTCTGCGTTTTATAATAATAAAAAATATTTTAGGAAGACTGCAAGGCTTAGTAAAGTTTGATAAAGAAAACGTAGCATCACGGCTGTATTCTCCGAAAAGGTAGGCAGAGTGTAATACACATGTGTTTAATAGGCATATGTACCTACATATTAAAAAGTGGTAAATTGTAGTAACGAAATAATCGTTTGTACGCCCAATTTGATTGATTCATTAATGTTTCTTACCACTTATTTCTTTGTTAAGAAATGTTCCCTAAATATCTTGCATATGTGTTGAACAGATCTGCTTCAGGATATTTTGTAAAAGCGAGCCAAGGGAATAATCTGGAAAGAAATTTCACGTACATTTTTATTTGCTTTCATTAGCCAGAGGGAAGCTACGGTTTAAAAATGGCGGCAGTTCTACATACTAAGTGATTTTATATATCAGATTTCTGTAATAGGGCGCCACAAAAAAGTTCTTTTCAATTTTTCTTCATACTGCTTCTAATTCCAGATTTTTCGGTCGGATGTTTTATTGCTTTCAACAAAAGCTCTTATCCCGTAAGCCCTTAACAAAGGCCGGTGTAATAAAATCGGGTATCAAAGATTACTTTGTATTTATGTTGATTAAAAAGTTGAGAGACGAAGCAAAATTTAAAGACGTAAAATATACCATAAAATGTACTGATTATACATATTTCATGGATAATTTTTTTAAATAAAGATAAAAACATAACAATATAGTTTTTGAATGGAGGTAGAAATCATAACAATACGACAAAAAACCTTACAGTCTCGACAAGCCAAAATAATATGAATCATTGTCGACAAAAATAAGAATACTGCGTTTTTATTCATTCAAAACATAGCATACAAAAGACACGAGTTTAACGGGCTTTGTCGTCGAATTGATTCGTGTCCGACTGTAGGGTTTCTTATCACATAACAACGGTAATAATCGTGGCGGGCAAGCAGCTGGGACAATGGCTCAGCCAGTTGGGACAATAGCACGGGACGGATCGTAACTCGGAAGAGATGGCCCGTATTTGTAAGTCGCTGGTCCAACTACTGACGAGTGACTACGCAAGGCCATAAAATAAAAACATATTGAAAAATGTTTAACAGTACAATAGAATACAGTATTTCTTTATTATACACCAAAAATATACGAATTTGAACTAGAAAAAAAATTTAAGAGATGGAAAGAACACAGAAGGCAGTCTTATCGCTAACAAGCAAAATTTTAATGGAACAACATAAACATTCAATGATAAAATGTTCACGTAGGAAAAACAAATAAATATTTCTCACATTAGGTTATCGAAAAACGGAGGCTTTCTCGTTCTTCTTCCATCTATAACCATCATATTATTAATATCAACATCATTATTAGCTTACTCCCGTCCGCTGGACATAAGCCTGTTCAATAGCACGCTACTGAGCTCGATCTTCAGCGCTTCACATCAAACCACTGCCAGCCACTTTGCGTATATCGTCACTCCACCTAGCTGAAGG
>DWME01007519.1:0-12559 GCA_018244795.1 Parelbella ahira ahira
CGGTGGCACGAGCGCGTCTGCGCGGACACGCCACGCGCACAGCGCACACGCTTCCCCGCGAGGGCCGCCAACGACACCCGTCGCCGCCACCAAAATACGATCCGCATTTTCTCGGGGATGACTTTCCTGTTTTATTTGAATGATTAAACATTAATCTTGCAACCAGGTACCCTGGTATTTTTTTATGACATTTATAACTTAAGAAATATTACCCACGGCGCTTAAAGCCATATAATATTCGGCTTCAGGTCCGTATTCTGCCATCGCATCGACATCTTCGTTGAGTTGGTCGGCTGACGATGCAACAATTGGGACTGACGGCATTTCTGTCATTACCATGTGCCTGCAAGTATAGGAGTAAATTAGAGATCATAACTGAGAGGAAGTTCCATATAAATGTATATACATAGTTTAGTATTCACTAACGTGATGTGAGCGGCAGACTCGTTAAAGATGCGGAGTAGAGGAGTTGTCACGCCAGAGTATTCTGAAGTTGCTTCCTGTTAAAATGTATCATAAAGTAGTAAGTAATTCACGTAAAAACATAGTAAGAGTAATCTACACACGGCCATCTAAGTCAAAGTAGGCTTGAAGGGAGCTTGTGTTATGGTCCCTCAAGGGCTGATATGTATATTTTTATACACATCAACACGTAACATCGCGCCTGTAATCCCCGAAGGGGTGGACAGAGGGATGAAGTACACCCCTACGTTTCACCAGTTACATTTAAGTCCCATGGAATAGGCGGTGAGCCTATAATCATACGCGGGGCACAGATCCAGACTTCGAGTCACTACTAGAAATTTTAATTAGAATAATCCAATAGCACCCAACACGGGATTCGACCCAGGACCTCCCGATCGGTAGTCCCGCTTGCAACCACTCGACCAACGAGGCAGGAAGGAACATTTTCTCTTTATAGATAATCCAGCCGTAGTTATAACCGTGAAATTTTCGCGCAATAAATCAAATCCGCGATCATTTATACACATTAATATATACTTATATAGCATTTTTTAAACCCAGCCACAGAACAATAGCTCATCAGATAAATATTAGTCCTGAGTGGGAATCGAACCCTAGCTCAGCAGTCAGATTTATTAACTATTGGACTAACGGGCCAGGCTAGTGTGTTCAGGTATTCATTATGCGACAAAAATCCCAAATATCTATTGGGTTGCACTAAAACGCGAACAATACTATGTTAAGTGTGGAGAACATAATAATTGCCAAATGTTACGTTAGTTATAGGTGCAAGTTACATGGAATTAATATTATTTTTGTCCGTACTTGAGACACGGCGTTGAGCCACACAGTGGTGACCGCCAGACCAGGTGCTAGGAGCAGCGGTCGCAGCGATAAAAAAGCCACGTCGCTTGCCCAACACGCGCCTCCGCTAGCGCCCGCATCCGCCCTGCACACTACGCGCCACGTGTCATCATCTAAAACCAAGCATCATATATTCTTTCTAACCTATGTATATAAGACTGTTTCATTAGTTGAGTGGTTACAAAAACGCCTGCTGATTAAGCGGTCCTGGCTTCAATTTTCAGAGTGATTTTGATCAACCTCAGGGATTATATTTTGATATTAGTCGGTGTTTCTAACATGAAATGGTGGAACGTATAAAGAATTGGTGAATCGTATGAGCTTACCACATTCCTTTACCTATCTTCGGAGAAAAACAGGAGTTATTCTGTTTTTATGTTATTTATACGCGCGCAATAATATCATAAAGTACTCTCTCAGCGGCTCGTATGGCCGACATAGTGACACAATATGATTGTTGTAAGTAAAACACCTTGGATCTGGAGCACAGCCAACTCCCAGCGATCGCTAAGCACAAGCGGACCAGCTATTAGGAGACGAGTGCCGCTTGGCGCCCAGCGGGCTACTTCCGCATGTCGCCATCCACGAGTGCGCACGCTGTCTGCCCAGTTCTCATACCACTCGTTGCTCTCTTTATTCTCCCATATCTAAAAGTAGCAGATTCTTTTGAAATGGAGGTAGGATGGATGGTGATCTTCTTTCATACGCAGTCTATGCAAATGCTTAAGAAAAAAAGCTCTTCTTTGATGCCAGCAACGTACTAGAAACTCCTTTTGCACATGTCCATAGGCGACGGTGGCCACCTACTATGGTATTCATTATGCTTGATTGGGTTCCGTAATTATTAAGAATACAAACAAAAAATGAAGCGTCCTCAGCGAGAAGCGCGAGGCGGCCGGTGTGAGCGTCGAGTGCGGCGTGCAGAAGCGCGCCGCGGGCTGGTAACGTCGCGCGCAGCTGCCAGCGTACTGCCGTCAGCTGGTACTCGCGCCGCCACGACCACTTTGACGGCCTGATTTCACTTTCTGTAATGTATTAAATATCGGAACCACGTTAAGAATTAATTTTTTCGACTTTCTTTATAAATCCATTGCATTATTTATTGTCGCTTGTTATTATTGTTATTAGCTTCTATGCTACTTGTTGCATAGTCACTTTTGTATTTTTAATAGGCAATTTATGAGTAACGATGTGTTTCAATCTAGCATGTACCATCTAGCATGAAACTGAATATTATTTTACAGTACACTAACTGCAAAGCTTTAGAGATACTCTAAATACACGACCAGTTGAAACCTATCCATGATAAAGTTGAATATGCATTTCGTGCATTGCGCGTAGTATCATAGTGGCTATAAATTGTCCATATAAGCATGAAATATTTTAATATGGTATTGCACTGCCCAAACAGAACCTACTGCATAATTAATTGCGAGTAGAGTAAGTAAGACCTCACATAAAATTTGATAATAGCTAAGAATAAGGGCGCGGGTAGTTATTAGCTAATAATACAACAAACCGTCAAATTTTTTAGCGGCCAGGAATGCGCGCAGTACGCGAGGTACGGTGCGCGGTAAAAGCACTCGGCGCCACAGTGCTTCGTCGCGCGCCACGGCGCGCCACGCCCGGCACACGCAGCCACAACGCCAAAGCTCGCGCCCGCTCAGCGCCGAAAACACGCAGCGCAACGCCTCCGCGCACTCTCCACCCTCATCTTGCCAAACACTCCACTCCATGTCTACAGCTCACTGTTCACCCACTGTCCAGTTGTTTACTTCCACCCTGTCATCTCAGCCCTAATTTGTTGTAGCTCGAGACAAAATTAAACATTCGTCGAGTACCTATTCGTCAACCGCGGCTGGAGCATATATGTGAGGTAATAGCGAATACGTTCAAAGTTAGAAATGTTCTGTTTCTAGTATGTTTTACTGGCAAGGCCGGTAAAAGTCACGAATTTTATACTTTATACGTGGAGTCACTTTATACGTGAAGTCACTTTATACGCTAGGAAATTGTAGCAAGTGATACAGATAATATACAAAACGGCGCAAGAGTAAACTGATACTATGACAGCGCGAGCAGCGCAGCGAACGTTGTGCGGTTATTTAAAGCGACGCGCGCCGAGCGCCGCTCGTTGACGACTTCAGAGTACAAGGGTCACGTGTAAAATTATTCTTTGTTCATGATTACTTGCTTAAGTATGAAATTGCTGATTATTATTATTTCGAACTACAAATTCAAGTTGTAAAATAGTTTATATAGCCGTCCTTTTTTTTTTTTAATTCAGCCCCTTTCTGTTTTCCCACGGCTTCATTTACCATTGTAACGGTAAAATTCTTATGATAATAATTAACAATATTTAAATTCCATACAAATACTACTTTCAATAAAGAAATATCTTTGATTTTCGCCTAATTAGAAAGCGGAAATTTTTCTGTAACGTTATACGAAATTGCCGTATCTTCATAAGAAAAATATGGACCTGATATTTGTAGAATTGGTAATAAGCGTTATTGTCGTGTTTTATTCAGTCGATAAAAATATTACAGGACAATACAAAAACAAATGTTAAAATAAAGACATACAAGTAAGAACGCCCCGGAACAGAAGTGATCACAGTTGCAGCTGTCAACCTGTTTATACCGCGTTGATAAAGATATTATATTATCTTCCCTATCCATTTTCACGGTAAGAGTTTTCATTTTTGTGTATTACCCCTGGGTGTCCTTAAACTCATACGTCTGTTTTTATTATTAATTTTAATACCATGATTAATGATCTCAAACAAAACATAATATGTAGGTACTTTAAAAAAATATACTATATAATAATTAAATTACGCATAGGGAATAATTACCTACTTGCAATAACATAATTTAAATAGGAAATTATTTTAAAATATCACAGATGAAACATTGACTCGATGACAAATGTCAGTGATATAACCATCTCTTATACCATACTCTTAGGTCCGGTGGAGAGCATGGTTCATTGACTAGGTACAACTAACTATCAAATATTTTAATGGTAATAAGAAAACAGTTAAATAAAGTTAGAGGCAGTGAATGTGTGAGTAGAGGCTAGAGTGCAGCCAGCTCCTTGCGCACAGTCTGCATGTACTCGGCGGCAGCGTCGGCCAAGTCGCGGTCTCCCGTCATCTCAGGCTCGCCCGCCGACGCTACGCTGCCTTCTTCGGCTTGCCGCAATTTTAGCCGAAACTCGCGCATTTTTGCTTCCAAAATACGCTCGCGTTTACTCTCTCGTTCGAACATCTAAGTACAATAGATCCGAAACAATATTAATGGTATTGATACAAATGTATTTAGGAGATATAAAAAACAATGTAATACAAAATAGAATATACCGTAAAGTGCACATCAACGTAACATCACGCCTGTAATCCCCAAAGGGGTAGGCAGAGGAGTATAGTACAATCCCACGATCCACTAGTTACATTTAAGTTACATACCATTGCCATACACCGGTCACAATTCCAGTTTTCGAGTCACCACTAGAAATTTTAAATTATAAAAATCCAATAGTACATATTTAATGAGCAGTATTAATAAAATTATTAAGCTTTTACTTTTAAGTGTTTCTTAACCACTGTCCATTAAATAATTTATATGATTCCGAGAAAGTTATTACCATATAACATTATTGGGTAACATTGTCTGTGATTCGTATTACTTAATACATATATTTTCAATAGCATAATATATTGATAATATAAAATGATATGGGACCATCTTAGTGCGCACATCACGCAAAAACGGCTGGATAAATTTTGATCAAACTTTGCCGTTTTACTTCTTCGACACAAACCTTATTTAAAAAAACTTATCACGATATCTTCATTTAATGTAAAAAAGTTATTAAAACTTTAGGAAACTATAGTTACTAGCGATTTTGGAACTTTAGCTAAGTATATGTTTCTTTTCAATATTTTTTTGTTTTCTCTATATGTAAATTATATATGGTTATGTCGTAAACAAGGTAGGCGAAACCGTTGGTATCAGCTAGTCAATGATATTGATAAAATAAGACAGAATTATTATTATTGCTCTAATCATTAAATTAAAAAATCAGTATGCTCGAAATACGAAATCATTTATAAGAAACTACTTATTGCGGAGGGGCTGGACCTTCACTCAACTTGCATGAATACATTTTCGTACCATTATGCTCTTCAGCCAATTGGAAAAACGACATTCCTTAATGGTTCCATGCAAATAACTTATAAATAATTAATAAATATAACTGTTTTTTAATGTGCACGTTTGAGCTGTTATTAATGTGATGTTATCAAAGATAGAAATAACTATATATCAAAATATATAACGTAGTTTCGAAAGAATATAAATTTCTGGTATTATGTAGAAGAAGCGCGCAAATATGCAAAGATCTGGCACTCGGTGGTCTCTGGCTACTGCGTAAGAGACTTGGTGTAATGATATAATAATATAATGAACTATTTTAAAATTACTATTTTTATATTTTATAATTACTATTTCTATTGTATGAAAACGGTAGCTGGTGGAAATGCTTAGTCTTAGCCTGTCTATTCGAAATCTGTGTTACATATACAGGTATACATAGCATATATGTATCATAAGTAAACTATAAAACATTTTATACAACTTATCATTTATTCATACGTAATTTCACGCCTGTAATCCCTGTAGTCTAATATATTTCTGACAATTTCCTTGAGCTCGAACCGCGTCGATTTCAACTCGTGTAGTTTGAGGTGGTTTAACACAATGCGCAATAATCGGCGGCGCACAAGAGCAGAGCTCGCCAGCCGACGGTTAATGCTTAATGCATCAAAGTGCCTGTCATACAGCGGAAGTCTACCGTTTTATAAACGGCGCCCGCCATGTGGGTGGTATGGGCTTTAATTGTGCGTATTTTACAATTCGCTCATTATTATTGAATGCAGGAACAATCTGTCAGAACGAATGTACTGAGTTACCGAATGGAGGAACGGTCAGTCAGGATGAATGTACTGAGTTACCGAAGGATGGAACGATTAGTCAAGATGACGGTGACTTGAATTTTCAATGTTAATTTAACTGATTTAGTACTGCTATTTTTAATTGTTTAGACACTGTTGTAGGTAGAAACGCGTCAGTGGAAGGATATTTGCTAATTGATGCGCGCTGTCTGGTCTTCAAGGGATCTAGCGAAATAATAGAATGATGAAGATTTTAAAAAAAATGTATATTATTTCATAGGATGCAGATATGACTTAACTGGCGACAATAGAGAGTACTACACTGGTCTGCGTATGTGTATGGGGACATACAGGTGTGATGTTACGTTAGGAAGGGCTATGATCATTTTCTTTAGATTCATTACTAGCATTTACATTGCGAATAGATAAGGTTTACGGTTTAATTGTTTCTTTGGGAGACAGAAGAATGAAACGGCAAATCTGTACTATTTTCGTTTAATATGCGAATATTGAATTAATTTTGGCTAAAGCATTGTTAATAGCTTATTTATCATCATCGTCAATTTCATCATTTTACGAACAATTGGTGGACAAAGGTCCCCTTTAATAAGATGGTTATAACTTGCCAACTGTGCATAACCAAAATAATTCGTACATGGAATCTTTTGTTTTACCTTTCAATCAAATTTCAGCTACTGTTTTTCATTGAGAGGCAAGCTGAATTAAATAATACTTCCTGTCCCTTGTTAGATCGTAATCATCTTTTTCTTTTTGTAAAGTCATGTTGGCTCGATCTGATCTGCTCGTGAACGCTCGGCCGTCTGACTACAGAGCGTTTGACCTCTCTGTTGATTCGTCATATTCGCAGATTGGTAACAACGCGATAAATCTGTTACGAAATTTGAGCGCTCCTTTTTTGCTGACTCTACCTGTATATTACGTTTTATAACATTTGTATTTCTATTTACATATGCTAGTATTAGAAATGCATTTATTTATATTTGTTCATTTATTTATGGCAATTAAATGATTTCTTTTCTCTTTTTCGTAATATTTCTTAACATTTTTCTGTTTTCTAAATGTTGTCTGATGAAAAACCTTTGTAGACATTCGCCGTTTGTTATGCTTGCTCATTGGTATATAATAAATAAATAAGTTTAAATACGTTACGCTAATTATTGCTCTTATTGTAAATTTAAAATATATTCCAAAGTAAACAGGTTAAAATTATCACACCAGGTTTCTTAAAGGTTAGACAGAGACCATCCAGTGCTGAACACCTCTACCCTAACAGACCTGACGTGCTTATCGGTTTCGGAGACTTTTGGCTATTAAAAACGTTGCTATCTTTTATGTGCAGCTAGCGTAATTGATTTTCATATGTGCATTCGTACATACCTACTTACGGTTAGGATGAGGTCATTCACTTGCAAGCTGGCGAATTATTCTTCTGTTGAGTAACAGCAAATAACTTTTTCATTATCCGAGCAATATGCGCATGTTTTAAATTATATTGAACGCAGTATACAATTTTCTAACATGACATTGTGTAATTTTATGTGTAGTGTATTTTCACGAAAGTCGACTCGCGAGCCGAGAGGCCGCCAGCGAAAGTGTTCGCTGCTGTAAATGACAGTAATTTGCCATTTTACATACCGATATGGCAGGCTCAATTTATTGTAAGATACCTCTTTTTTCGTAAAATGTAAAATTGATGTAAAGTGGGTTTATTACTTATTGGATAACAGGATACATATTTTGTTTTTTTAATCTACAACCGGGTCAGAAAAAATGATCTTTCATGATTTTAACTGAAAGAGTCGAAAAGAAACTGAGAAGGCCTGTTCTTTATGTCTTTGCCTATGAAATATTTCATTACGATCTCATTTTTTTAACTTTGATGCAATAACATTTCCCACAAAAACATTGTTTGTTATGATCGTAATATTACATATTCATAATTATCCATTCATATCGATTCATTGAATCAGGTATGCTGATAACTACGGATACTTAAAATTATCATAACTTGAATTACTATTTAAAAAAATCCAAACTCATTAACGTTATGTGTTCTTGAACATTTTATGCAAACGTTTGGTTTCGTTTGCCAATTTTTTTTTCTAGTGCCATAGTTTCTAAGCAATGTAACGTTGAGTAATATTAATTAATACAAAATGTGTATGAATATTAATGAATATTTAATGTAACGTGTGATATGTGTAAATATTAAAATTGTGTAACCGCGATACGGCCATTAATATCTTCGTATGTTACATAATAACACAGTGGGTATCAAAACTCGGAAATCTCAACAACATTTTGAAACCGGTACGATTCGTGTCAATAATCTGGTGGGTGGATGTTTCTTTCAATAGAAGAAAGTGTGTTACACCGGCGTGGGCGCTGGTCGCGATGTGTGCGTCCGATGTCAAGACTGAGTGCATAATGGCTGGAAAAAATGTGGAACTACCACAGCAGCCAACGAGCTGAGCGATCTAATAAATGACTGCTTTTGAACGTGTTAATAACGTTTCACGCGATACGTATGAATAAATTGCTTCAATATTTGCTATTATGCTCGAACACCGAGTTTCCAAATAACTTGCAGTACCTAATGCAATGATCCACCCTAAGTTGAATTGAGATCTAATGTATTGCGCATATCCAGCTTGGGGATAATGGGGAAAAATTCCGTTTGGGGAGACCTATGCGCAGCAATGGATTGAGGAGGCTGAGGGTGACGTTGTAGTTAAACTGTTTGAAGAACAAATTTGAAGTTCTTCAATAACTTTATCACGTACATTTCGTCGATTGTAATTGGTGCAAGAATTTTAAAGGTGTTGGAACTTTAAAAAAATTAAAGCGATGTACGGTTTGAAATTTACCGGCACCATAAATATTGCTTGTTTTATCTAAAAATAGTATGTCTATTTAATTAATACCACTAAGTATTTGGTTACATTTGGACTGTCATCAAGTTTCCGATCCCTTCCTACCACAAACGATGTTTTCAAAGCGCGTCTCCGGGAATCGAATCGCTAGACACTCCCACGGTTAATTTATCGCTTCCTCACCTTCTAATTGTTCTGAGAAATCCGTAAAAATCTAACTAATTGATTTGTGTCATACTTGCATTTTGTAATAATATACATAAAATGATGCATAAAGAAAGTATCATGATTTCATAATTTTTGTCTGAAATATAAAATTTTAGAACAACTGTCTATATTCTCACTATTATATAGCACGTTTAACATAACTTGTAACAAGTGAGAGTACTACACTCTATCTACCCTACAGCTACGGGGCAACACAGGCGTGATGTAAAGTCATGTTATGTTACATAAATAATTGTGGGGCCATCTGAAAGTTGATTAATTTTTTTAAAGTCATATTACTATGTATAAAGAGTATGCACGTACCGCGGCAGCTCTTTAAGGATAGAAGCGTTTGGCACTAGTTGGTTTTGTCTACCCCGTGAGTGACTCGACGTGATGATATAATGATAATAAGTATAAAAATTGCTTAGATGAATATGTTAGTTTTACTATTTGGAGAGTACCTAACGGGGTGATAGAATCCCTAAATAGAATACTAAATTTGGCGAAAACGTTTTTTTTTTGTTGGCGACAGTTGTCATTAGTATAATATTCGGAATAATTTGCTTTCTAGTAAATTATTTTATAGAATAAACACTGAAGAATGTAACATATCTTTTTATTAACCTTTGTTTGGTTTTAAAAAGGAGTAATAAAGATATGAGTATGAATTCCTTGTCAGTTCATACAGTAGCACAATTGTTGCTTTTTGATTTCTACAATTTACAATTGTGCATACTTCTCGCCTTTCTTTCCTGGACTTTCTTGCTTTAACCGCGCCACCAATTAAAACATTTTTCGGCTCACGACGCTTTCCACGATTCAAAGAATTCCCCACAAAGCGTTTTAATTGTTTTCAAACAATAAATTCTATAAATACTTTGAATACAAAGAGGTTCTACGTGTAAGGTATAATGCTTTGTATTGCTTCGAACCCACGTACCCCTTTATAATGCAGGTTTCTAACTCGTTCTGTATTTATTACCTGAGTTTGACCTGTGGCTTCGTAATATACGAGTATTTTGATTGATGGATACCACAATTACTAATCCATTTTACTCCCACATGTAACGTTTTAAGTTATATATTTCCGCTAGAATAGATAAATTGATATTTGAAAATAAATAAAACGTAACATCACGCCTGTAATCTCCGAAGGGGTAGGCAGAGGAGTGTAGTACATTTCCACATTTAACCAGTTCTGTTTAAGTCCCATGGAATAGGTGGTGAGCCTATTGCCATACACCAGGCACAGATTCAGACTCCGAGTAGGTACTTATAGAAATTTCGAATGAGAAAAATCTGTAATATATAAATGTAGTCTAAAAAATAATAGTACCCGATCTGGGATTTGAACACAGAACCTCCCGATTTCCAGTCGCGCTTGCAACCCCTCAACCAACGAGGCCGTCAATGTTAAAATAAATTATTTTACCGAGTGCCAAATATCTAAATACCAAATACTAAACATCTCGACATAATAAAAAATATGAAATAATCGATATATAAATGATGACTTTTGCAATAACCCTCATGAAAATTAAACTTATACTACATACTTTTCTCATCATGAACGACCTAGTTTTGTTAAATCTACATTTGAAACAGGACGTGTTTCAAAACCGTAACACCATTACTTTTATCAATTTTATTTCATCACCCACACACAATATGTAGGCTTGTTCTCAAATAATTTCAAAGTATTCGCATTGAAAGTAAACCAACATGTTGTATGTATTAAACAGAAAAAATGTAGACGAAATGTAAATTTACATGGCTTTATAAAATACCTACAGGATATAAAACTATCATTATCATCGTCATTATTATTTTCCTATTCTCGTCCACACGTGAAATATATTTCGTCATACATAAAACATTAAGAACATGAAATTAAAGAATAACATAGGTACGTTCAATTTTGAACTATTTTTACCTGTATACCCCACTATTTATATGTACATATGTGCATGTTAGAAAGTTTGTTTGTTGGTTTATATAATGTAAATAAACATTCAATTAAAATACAAAAAAAACTTTTTAATTAAGCTAAATTAAAACTCAGCTCCTTCAACGCCGACAAAATATTAGCCTCTCCTCGGATATATCAAATGGTTGTAATTGACGTAACTACTTATTATCAAGTGACTCGTCTGTCTGTTTGCCAGGACGCAAATGTGAAAAATTTTTACTACATCTTTAGGTCAAGTCCGTTATAGGATAGGCAGACGGCACCGAGTAATTATGACCAGAAACCATTCACACTGTAAGTTTGTGATTGAATGTTATTATGAGACGCGACCTGTTGAAATTCTCGAGATATTTATTTAGTTTCCACGTTGAAAGCACTCGAGAACTTAACTACATGTGTTAGTGTACAAATATTACGTAAGCGTAAGCTCAAGGCGGTGTTAGGTAAGACGGGTCAACAGTCTGCCCCAGGGGTGATCCATTTACGAGGTAGTGTGACTGGATTAACTTGTATTTTTTATACTGAACGACTTAATCTTGATATATAATATTTTGGTGTATATTTATTCGTAATATACGATTATGATTCGGGATTAACTAGTTTTTTGGTTACGTATTATCGTAAAGTAAAGCATAGTTGAACTGATGTATGTTAGTATAGATCGCATAAGGAGTTTATTATTTGATGGCGTTTTTTAACGATCGAACTGTTCCGGTCATCAGTGGAACACTGCCTCTTGTAGGCTTCATACTCCATTGCACAATTTGGTCACATAAAACGGCCGCAGTTTTTATGGGAATTGTTCGTCCCAATATTGCATTGTAATATTGTCTTTATAAATAAGTTTAATAGTCGGCAAAACTTTGCTTTTGTGTTGAGATTGACTAGACTATATGATTTATGTTGATTTTTGATTGTGTACTTACATATTGTCACGCCTTTTTCCTATAGGATTAGGCGGAGACAGTAATTTAGCTAGTTGTTTTAATTCCGGCAACGCTCTTTGGCCTCTTTTACATATACATTTGTTGTTTATATAAACAATATATATGAAAATCTATTTAACTAAACAAAAATGTACATAAAATTGTAATAAAATTATATTAAATACGACTGGTATACATTAGACTATTAGATCAAAATAAAATGGAAGATTTTTAGATACCTACTACTGAATCGAAAAACTAAAAGTTCAAAAAT
>DWME01007520.1:0-12558 GCA_018244795.1 Parelbella ahira ahira
CTCTCAGTTTGATTACCGTAAGACCAGCAGCGCGCTCTGTTGAACTTTCTGAAGCATTTGATGCTGTGTGCTCCATGCTTTTCATAGTGTTCCAACTGAAAGCCAAACTTTTAATTTTATTATAGTAAATCATAGTTCTTCTCAATTTAAACATATCTGTAGCACTTCATTAGAAATACTTTGTTATTGGATCTCTGAAATAAAATGTCTATATTTTAAAATAAAATTAGATACTAACAAATTCATTTTGAACAATGAATTGTAATTTAAAAACTACACTTCGAATAAAAAGTATTTGTTTTTACAATGAATTTCTAATGAAACTAGAAATTTCGTCTAGAAAATGTCCAATGACAACATAATGTTAAATTAGTTTTCAAAAATTCTGATAATAAATAATAAAATATCTGTGTATCCATAACGGTTCCAACATCATATCCACCCGACGTTGAAGCAAACATTTGTCCAAGAGCACATGCGCCCTCCTCGCTCCTGGAATCAACTTCGCTACACACTATTATGTGATGGCTAGTCCTGGCTTCCAATGGAATTCAATTATAAATAATGCGAGTATCCGCTGGAATGTTGGTCGCATTGGAAATATATTAGGTACTTAACAATATTCACATTTTGGAAGTTAAAAATTATTAAATATTATTATTAGGTGAATAATAATAATATATATTGGGGTAATTGACACACGGCCTTCTGATTTCAAACCAAACCGTGACTGTTCTATGGTGACGAGATGACTGAAATACAGCTAGTAAAATTCTTAATATATACCTATATATAACATACGTATATAGTTTAACATTTAGATCCAGAATTAATATTTGTATAAATTTCGTATAGAATAATGACCATTTAATGAATATTTATAAGGAATATTGAATAACAAAGATATATGTAAGTAGGTATATATATACCTTACAACGAAACTAGAAGTAACAGATTATACTAAATGGAATTTTATTTACAATTGCAGACTGGCCGGAATTTAATTGGTTCTGCAAAATGGTTATCAAACTATAAAGCTTCCCAGCTATTGGCATCCGTTTATTTCGGTTTTCCGAAGATCTCGTGTTACGGCGCGGTGAGGTGGGCCAAACGTGAAACCGCACTGATTGTTGAAAATGAAAAGTTGTCCATACAAAAATAAAAAGCACACTAATAAATATAGCTTTTACCTGCTTCAATGATTGCCTAATAGTATGTGACATTTTTGAAATCACTTAAAAATTCATTTAATTTCATAACATATAATCTTCCACGCAAGAAAAAACCTCCAATATAGACTCGAATCAGCAAAAGCAAGAGTTATATTGATTAATAATTAATCACGATTAGTTCAAATTATGTAAAAAATACAACACACAAGGAAATATGACAAAGAGAATTGTAAAATTTTATTCACATACATAAAAAATTGTACTCAGAGGTTACGACTTTTCTGTCGGGTGTTCAATGTGATCCTTTGTCTGGCTGAAATCGTTTTATAGTAAAACTTGTATTGATACTCAAATGCTTTGCGACAGGAACGTGATTTCGTCACAACCTCGCGAGATCAAATATGTAAAATAAGATATCTAATTCATTTTCTTCGCTATAAGGTTTTATTTATTTATAGATTTGTGTGAAAATTGCTCTTGTGACATTCATGATCCCATCAATTTCGTAGTAGTAACACTTCATAAACGTTCGTTCATATGATTAATTCTTGTAAGTTGCTTAGAGTATAAAAATTTTAATGACCGACAAAATACTATTAGACTGTCTCTATTTGCAGTTAAAATTATAGTTGTTCAAAAACTGTAATAACTTGAAGTCAACTTGCATTTTAACTTTGCACTTTGTCATCACTTTAATAAACAAACCTCAAGCGAGTCAGCTAATATTTAAGTAAGTGCATAAAATATTTCAAACCTTGTATGTTTTACGCTTAACTAGTTTGAAGGATTACACTTTAGAAATAACAAGTTTAAGTATCCAAAAATGTTTATTGCTCATCCCGAACTATTCAGATTCAAGTCGCAACACTCGGAGACGCATTGACTCATCGCGATACTATAGTACCTCTTGGTTGGTCCGCCTCAGTGTTATATTTTAGAGAGGGATGGAGCATGTCTCCAAGATTCCCATAAAACCGTCTAGCATCATCTCAGACTATAAGGATGCCCCGAATAACTAGTATCGTAACCGGAGCCATTGCAGCGTTCGATGCATTTTTATGAGTGTAGCAATAAACAGCGGAGAGTGTGAGACCAAAACTACAGCAGGGCTCTTAAGCTGATCATAAACTGCACATAACTCCCGTTTCGAACAATGTAAAGATATGTACTTTAAGGATATGCAAATTGCCTTAAAACAAAAACTATGACATCAAAATGAAATGTAGATTACAAATAATTGTAACTAAGTTTATGTACGTTATGCTTAAAGGTCAATATTATGGTTATATTCAGTCTGACTCGATCAACCGCTTAACATAGACTTCTCCACCAGACCTGCATTTCATTTCCAACAAGAACCAGCTACTATAAAACATATATAGTCCACCTCTTCCTTTCAGTTTTATAAATTACTTCAGTTTCGGATTGAACAAGACAACAAAATTTACAATGGTACTTAATCCTTCCTCGTATTAAGAAAATCGTTAGGTACTGACTATATTATTATTCTTTACCAAGGTATCTGGTGTGTGAGCGTTCATACGGTTACACGTAGCTGATGGGCCAGGTTTTTATATACATAAAACGAACTTGAAAAAATATTTAAGACATAATATATCTATTTTAAAATTTGATATATTACCTATAACAATTCCAATATTTATTAACTTTACTAAACATGATACCTACTACCTATTATATTAAAAATGAAAATTAAAAATGCCTTTTAAAGACTTTATTAGATGTAAATTATTGACAACATTTTGAGGGCACTTTCTATAATATTCTCAAAAGCATTTCTTCCAATTTATCAAAGGACATGGCAGAGATGATTTTCTGAAGTAAGGCTTCCATAATAACCAATGGTTATTGTGACGATAGAGATGATACCTTGGCATATAATGAAAATTGTTATAATAATTTGGCCCCTAATAAAATATTCGATATTAATTTTCATTCTCGTGATGAAAAAATTATCATCGGTAAGGGAAAAGCTGAAAAAGGTAATAATAAAGTATAACGAACGTCCCTTTTCTAATTTATCCGAAAGATTTAATTTTGATTAAATTGGACCAAAATTTGACTCCAATTTTGTAATAAGTCCGGAATCATGAACCGTTAGGCGGTAATTTATAGTTTCTTTGAAGTAAAGAGTGGAATGAAAAAAATCATATTAATGAGTTCCGTTTACGACATGAATTAAATTGATGCTGAATTGCTAGAGTGAATATGTCTTTGTTATAGAAAATATTTGCATCATTTATTCATATAGACCAGATTTTCCAGAATATATCATGTATGTATCTATTTTCATTTACTGTCCATATTGACTGTATCTAATTGGCAGAATTTGTGAGAACAAATTTTTTTCAAAAAACGATGCTCTGTAACATCATGCTGTTAAATTCTTATGTACGTATGTACACAACTGCAGTTACGGAAAGGAACTCTGTAAACATAGCGTAGGACGTTCTTTTAGATGATAATGGGATATTGATCGCATGGTGACGGTATTAAGAATGATTATGGTGATAGTGATCATGATGTTGGTGATAATGATAGAACTGATGATGTTAATGTGAAAGCGATGAGCGCAGTTATTCTTTTCACGACAAGAAAATAATATAATTTCCAAAGAACGACCAGCAAAAAACACGCATAAATTAGTATGTAATATACACAGACGGAAGCCATATCTGGTAAAAATATAGATAATGTAATATTGAATCAAATAAAATGTATCTCTATCGACGATATTAACTCACAGCTGAAAAGACGGAATTAGCATAATAAGAGAGATAGAATTCAGGTTTACATTAATGTATATTTTACTGGAATATTTTATCTGTGTGTAAGTCGCAAAATTCATGGTTCTGCGTTATTATTTTGCCAAGAAAGTTTTAAGAATATTTTATTGCCAGTCAGTTTTAGAATTCGAATGGTTTTAAATTGCGATATCTATCTATGACATTTTAAAGATAACTTAAGGTATTATTAATCAGGACATTACTATCGCGTTGTAACAGCAGATAGGCGACGCCGGTCGCTTCTTACAGGAAAGTAAGAAAAGTGAGGGTAGCATACGCGCTCGCATACAAATAGTCAAACGACGGGTCGTCTGAGCGAAAGGTTTAAGGGACAAACGGACAGCGACTATTCGATTATAAAACTGTTTTTCACATTTATTCTTCCTGATTTTAGTCAGAAGGAAGAAAGAAAAGTAAGGGTAGCACGCTCGCGCATACAAATAGATTGCAAATACTGAGACAGTAGAGCGCTGGCGACGACGAAGACGCTACGTTTTGAGCGTGAGTTCAAGTTTTAAGCTGAAAGCGATTTCAATATGATTTCCATAAATGTAAAGTTCTATTTAATTACTGTGTATACCAATAAACATGGACATTAATATTCATGGATACTAATATACATTGAATGCAAAATGGCATGTTTGTTATCTATTACCTCTGGTATTTGTACATATACTTTAATTTAGTTTACTCTGTTTTATCTGAAATTAATTTAAATACCATATTAATAATAAATTGTACACATCAATTGATATATTACAAATACAATAATTTTACTTGTGTATTTTTAATTACGTAATGCCAGTTTTAGTTGCTTTAATAATTTGGAAGGAATACATGAATTGATCTACTCATTTACACGAATTATCGATGTTCTAAGAAACAATATGTGTGTTAGGAACGATGAAAGAGACCGCCTGAGGTAATTACCTAGTGATGCTCTTGTACATAAAACATTAAAATATTGTACTCTTAAGAGCCATTATATTCTGGATATTAGGGGAAACTAAAGTAGCGTCAGTGGCATAATATATGAAATAACATTGTTTCATAAAGTTTGAACAAATTATTTAGTAGTTTGATGTTTTTTGTGACGCATAAGGTATTTTTTACAAGTATACAACCTTGTATTTGAAAAATAATACAAATTATTTATGCTTAAAATATGATATGGTAGATTTGACAATTAAGGTACACATATTTTAAAAGGATTGAAATCCTAATAATCAATTAAATCCTAATTATTATAATCCGTCGCCTGTCGCTTATACCACGTTCAAGCTCAATGTATAGTACGTACGATGTTCCCGTTTAGTTGAGATAACTGGAGGAATTTTTAAAAATATAGATTCATCAAAAACACAAGCGGTATAAAATTTGAATTATTTTTCATTGCGCGTAAACAGAGCAAGGTTGGTTTATGTTTTTATTGTTTTGAAATCAGTTTCAATACAGAAGTTGCTTACGGTCGTATTTAGCAAATATTTATGAAACATTTCAATTGCAATGCGTCTGTGAAAACTGCGAACAGGACATTACTGAAGGTTAATAACAGTCCCATTCAAGCCATTTTCATCATATACATACATATGTCATAGGTATAATAATTTCTATTTATATCTCCGATTAAAACACTGAACCTTTTAGATCTTTTACAGTCCACTGCTGGATATAAGCCTTTCCTAATTAACACCAGCACTTCCCGCCGTACTGCCGCAGCCTTTCGCAAATCGTCATCCCACCGGGCTAGTCTGCCAGTACATATTTGGAATGATTTGAAAAATACGCGAACACATAAATCTCTTCGTGAACATTATCCGGCAATAATACCACTTATAATTGCGCATGTATATTTAAACAAGGAAGCGTAAACATGGCTGGAAGTGGCCGAGACGGGGCGCGCACATTACTTATAATACAATATGCATGAGCAACCGCCGAGTGCGCTCTTTGCGAATTTTAGCAAATAACGTGACTCGATAAGGATTCCCCATTGGATAAACCTGAATATAGAAACGAAAAAATTGTTTCGAGATCTGGTTTAAAGTATGTTATGTTCTGTTTAGCTCTGTGTATAACCATTTGAATTTAATATTTAAAATTACAAATATTTTTGTCTGTATATACTTATGTATGTATGTATGTATATCTGAATACGTGTATGCAGAGAGGTATGGATGTAGGAATACTTTAGTTCTCTTTGGATATGTATCATCAGTATTCTTTGTCGAGCACGAAAGGGACATGGCCTGACCGTAAAGTAATCTAATCATTTGTGTTACATTTTTATTCTTATTGGACAATGCAATGTTGTCCTCAGAAATATTACGTTTGTAATCTCCAAGGAGGTAGGTAGAGGAATGTAAAACACTCCTATATTTCAACAATTACCCTTACGTCGAATCACGGAATAGGGTTTGAGCTAATTGCATTCCATCAGGCACAAACCTGAACTCCGCGCCACTGCTAGGAATTTCAAGTTAAAAAAACTCAATCGTACCCAACCCGGGGATCGAACCCAGGACCTCTCGATCAGTAGTCACGCTTGCAACTACTCAACCAATGAGGTAGTCAAAGTTTCTAGCATTTCTAATGAAGCATAAGTCATTAAAAATAGGCTTCCTCGTCACTAAATATATCTAATTTATCAAGATCATGGAAAGCGGTGTATTGCTCTAATAAAGTAAAATTTCATTATTTCATTTAAAATGATCATTTGACATTTATTATGTATGTAGGTACCTACTACGTTACAATGTCACAAAATATTTATGCAGAGGTATTTTTGTTGGTTTTTAAACATAAATTTGGAAACCAAATTAAATGAATAAATTATGCTTATGGTAGCAACAAATCATTGGAGCTTAGGCATCAGGTGAACAATTAATACGCTATCCTTCTGAATCTCCATAAACCCCCTTAAAAGTTACGAGACTATTCATCCCTCTCGGGGTTAAAGTGCTGACCCCGAAAAACCCAGTGCATTACTCACTGAAAAATAAATTGCAAAAGTATTTCAATTTAATAATTAATACCGGGTAACTTTACTACAATGGAATCTACAGAGGAAATATTGAAAAAAAAGGGGTCAAATCGCATTTTTATGGAACAGTAATCGTAGCCGGTTTACGGGTCACTTTACCATGGCACCCAACTCGTCACGCCCCCGATAATATTTTCCGCCGTAACACTAAAATAAAAATAACCATAAAGGGCGATGTACAAAATCATGAAAAAGGGAAACTCGTAAAACGTGATAGGGTGCTTATTTACTTAGCTGTATGAGTGATCAAAGTTGCTTTACGGTGAGGTTTTTAGAGAATGGACCACGTTTTAACGGTGATTCATGAACAACTATTCTTGTATCCAATTTTTACCAGAACGCTGAAAGTATGGTTCCTATATATGTACCTATACATATGTATGCACGTAGACGTATGCGTACACTTAACCTGTGTTGTATTACAGTACCATCAGATCATCAGCCGTCGACTGCTGGAGACAGGTCTTTCCAGAGGTATTTTTAGCCATTATCCCTACATTCAGCATGCGAGTTTGGGATCGTTAATAACGTTTGTATATGTCACAGCATAATAATATTGCAATGGTAATAATATCTGGAGACAGCTTTATCACGACCACTCAGCACAAATTAAGCCGAGCTTACCCAGGAAGCTGATAGCCTAATAAGTATAAATTGAAATATATATATGTTTACGTTACATCTCATTACATTTTTCCCGAATGAATGCATCACACACATTCACCCTGGTTTGGAATTTGGAATTAAACCATAACCCCAGCTCAGCAGTCCACGTCATTAGCCGCTGAAACAACAAGCCATTCAAATACCAGTGTTACCACGTAAGGTCAGTCTAAAATGATTAAGAACTGAAAACTATTAACAAATTAATAGCTATATAAAGAAAGATAGGCCCACCACCTATTCCATGTGACATAAACGTAACTGGTGAGACGTGCGAGTGTACTAGAAACTACACTCCACTGCCTATCTTTTCGGGGATTACAGGAGTGATCTTACGTTATAAAAAAAGATTTAATATGAATTACCGTCACGTGCCAAATAAGATCGTCTAAAGCTAACAATAAAGCTTAAGAAACACTAATACCGTAACGTTACTCCAGTCTTGTTATCCCCGAAGCGGTTGTCATAGAAATGTAATACATTCCCATATTTCACCAGTTACGTAACAATTAGTAATGGTTATACGAAAGGGCAGTTAATATGAAAACATATAGAAGAAGGTGGACAAACTTAAGACGTAGGCTAGGGAGCAACATTCGTTCAGTGCTCCGACACGCAGCGCGTGCCCTCGCATGCGGTGCCCGGATTTACTGAACTCTGAAACCTTCAAATCCCAACGCAAACGTTTGCCAACTCGAAAGAATACGCCATATTGATATTTGTGAACACGTTCATATAGGGTCAACGAGGGGGCTCGGTAATCACTGCGCTGATAAATATTGGACTGTTTATATTGTCTGCTCTCTGTTTTGAGATCGCGCTTCACGTTCCACGATATTTAATTCTCAGAATAAATATACCGTTTTTGTGATTGAGACCTTACAACATATTATGTCTATAGAATATAATAGACGTGAAATTGATTAAAAAACATTACGGACACAATAATCCTTTGCGTCTATATATTTATATCATTACACTTTAGTCAAATATATTTCAGATTATACGTAAACGTAACATCAGGCCTGTAATCCCCGAAGAGGTAGGCAGAGGAGTATAGTATACTCCCACATTTCACCAGTTACGTTTAAGTCCGATGGAATAGGTGGTGAGCTTATTGCCATACACCATGCCATAAATCCAGACTCCAAGTCACTACTAGAAATTCTAAACTAGAAAAATCCATTAGTACCGGACCCGAGATTGGAACCCAGGACCCTCGATCGGAAGTCGCGCCTGCAACAACGAGGCAGTAAATTTCAAATTATATACATTTTAAACACAACTTACGGATAAATTCAGATTTATACATATAATTCACTAAAAGGATTGCGTTTATGTTATTAACATTTAAAATTATAGTAAAGTATCTCAGTTACAACATTATTAAAATTCAATGAAACCTTCAAATATAATTAAACCTTGTAACATACTGGATACGCGTAGCCTGTGGACCGACATTCATAATTCATTGCAGCGGTACAGTACGCAAAGCGCGTGCCGCCGTGCGCCGTGCTCAGATTTACCGCACTCCCGATCCAAAACAATTGCTCAACTCTACTTAACCAACTCGAACGAATGCGTCATGTTCATAATTGCACATAAGTAGAATATGGTAAAAGCCACAAACTTTACCTTACTTTAACTAAGCTAATGACTTACATTGACGTTGAATTGCCTCGTCATCATTATAAAGCAAATTATTGTTTCTGTACACCGATCTTCTTTTCGAATAACAAGAATTTGACTATGCTAGGCCACTACAGGTTGACAGACTTCACATGTGTTAGAGAACAATATGGGAAATACGGAGGTGTGAAGGTTTTCATACGAAGATTTCCTTCACCTTTACAGCCTTTTATATTCAAAAGTACCGCACAATATCTTTGAACCGCCAATCCCCAAAATGAGAACGTGAGTTCTAAATCAGTACTATATGAGTGCTATTTTTGAAACATCTATTATTTATTGTAATATACGGTTATATAATATGTTCTTATGAAAAAGATACAGTACAATTTTTGACAATTGAGATAAAAATTTATTATTTTAGTATTAACCTCATATCCATCTGAATCGGAATAAGTGGTTAATAGTGTGATAAATTATTAGGTAGATACATTAAAATACTCAGAAGCGGTATATTTTATATATATTAAAATGACATGATCTGGTTACTCGCGGAAATCATAACACAATATACATATTTTTAACTGAAACCATTCCACAACATACAAGGACGACTGACATGAAAACTTTATGGTAACAGCGATAAATAAATATTGTATAACGCAATTTCCTTCGCAGAAGCAGAAAGAAAACTATTCGATATTTCCACAAAAATAAGTCAGCAAAATTGAAATAGATTATTGGAGAGTCAATATAAACAGGAAACATTAATCGTGACGAGTTCTGTAGCCGGGAGCAACTCGGAAACCGTTTTCAATAATGTATCCGAAATAAACCAAGCACCAGAGACCAAGCACGGTGCGTCTTCAACAGATGAGATAGAGGAAATTGATTTTATCTTACTTGTTCTTGGTTTAGTAAAGAAGTTGTCTATTTTGACGGTAGACGTTTATATTAACGTCTCTTTTGATAAGATAACGTTTGACGTCAAAAGCCTTTTAAAGAGGATAGCTTATTATGTTTAGACGGCGAAAAGGTTTTATATTAATGCACGTTAACTGAAAGGATAGTAAGTACATATTGAAGTACATTAAATAAAGTCTATGACATCACATAAAACATGTATTTTTTGCGTCGCATAAAATAATTTAAATTGGATGAGAAATTAATATGTTTAAAATTGAAACGACACGTGATACATATACATAAATAGTATAAGATATTGAATAATGATTTTGATGAAATGTTATAGTTTATTTGCAAGAAAACTGAATAGAAGATAATAAAGAATATTTTTGCTATAATAATAATATGACGCTGATAGCAAATAACAAAAATGACCGCTACGACACAAAATCGTTTTGGGCGAAGCGCTCTCAAATCACAATTCTAAAGTTTATTCACATCCGCCAGGATCTAATGTAAAATTCCAGCGGATTTCTCTCATACGATGTTACATTTATTTTGGAAAATCTGCGGGGAAGCAGGCTCAAGTCAAGTGAATGGGGAATATTACGTGTGATACACGGCTTTGATGTATCAAAGTAAATTCTATTTCCGATGGAGCACTGTACTTATGCGATTGTGATATATATTATTATTTCATATATCGTCACGACAGGCCCGGTATGAAACAGGCAGAGAGCACCGAGTCTGCAACTATCGCCATTCTTAGAAAGCTGACGTGTATCTTACATCCATCGCTCTCTTCATACACGCACGCCTGTTCCGGAAATTACCCACTCCCCATCAGCAACAATGTTATATGATTACACAGTATAAATGTTCGGGCTTACGTGTTATTTATGAAGCTCGCGTGAAGATTTGTTGACTTTCGTTTGTTTTGAACGTTTCACACGAATATTAATGAGAAAGCTAAATGCGTATCAGGTGTAACATTCACTCATACACAGCGACAGTAACTCAACAACGGCATGATGAATAATAAAGACTTTGGGAACAAAGAGAATAAAGTTCAATAGCCTTTAGATTTTGGAATACGTTGTGAGGTAACACTCGCCTTGTTATATGTACGAGTATGTACATACATCGTAAGTGAGTACAACATATTGTAGACGATTATTACAATATTGGCATGATCCTTGAATGATGATTATTTAAGAAAGATAATCAGGATACGATGAGGTAGATTAGATAAGAAAGCCAGAAAGGAGCATTATGGCAGAAATAACGTTATCGAACTGATATTTATTTCACATTAGCGATTATTATCATTCACGCGCTTGGCGCTGCATACCTTAAACAAAAATCCGTTGTTCTAAATTTTCATTAAGCCCCTATTTCCGTTTGCTTACATTTTTCTCTGGAAACATCTGACACTGCCGATCGATGCACATAATTATTGGTTCAGCCATTCCACGTATTAAACCACAAGATATACGAAAATAGCACGTGTTTTGTGCTTCGGCAACGTTATAATAATGACAATAAACATAAAAAACGCTTTAATTTCAAAATAATATTTTGACATACTATTTATAGATATACTTTAAAAATCTGAAGAAACCATTATCGTTTTAGAATTTATGTCCTCACTTATTTTAATACAAAGAACATACTTGTAATATATAAGAATCATCTAAATTTAGCAAATCAGTATCGAAATTGTACGCAAATTAATTCTGATAGCGCCTGAAATTACTATTAACATACAATTAGCTGCAAATTTCAGCTGAAAGCACAAAGCCTGTGGCACAATATTTGCCTAAAATGTTATAGGATACGTTATGATCTCACTATTACCTTTCAAAACATTGATCTATTGATCTCCCCGTGTCCCATTCAGTCAACAAGTAGGTATATTTATTTTGCTATGAGTTATAGGTTAAAACGCAATTGATCTCCATTAGACCCATTTAGTCAAAAGTGTACTCGTTACCCTTCAGTAATATGTTTGTTATGTTATGAGGCTCCACGTGTTATTATGAGTAAATAAACAGATAAATAAATGAATATATAATCAATTACCGTATCGTATTCATTATTTTCGATACGTAAACGAAACATCACGCCTGTAATCCCCGAAGGGGTACGTAGAGGATTGTAGTACACTCCCACTTTTCACCAGTTACGTTTAAGTCCATGGAATAGGTGGTGACCCTATTGCCATACACCAGGCACGTTTCCAGACTCCGACTCACTACTAGAAATTCTAAATTAGAAAAATCCAATAGCACCCGATCCGTGATTTGAACTCGGAACCTCCTTGATCGGCAGTCGCGCT
>DWME01007521.1:0-12556 GCA_018244795.1 Parelbella ahira ahira
CTCTTTTAAAATAACAAAATTGAATAAAATTAGCCATGTTGCAGTATGGCTACAGTCCGATAAAAAAGCACACGTGATAGCCATCGTGCGCGTTAATATCAGCCTACTGTCATCTGCTTACAACTTAGTTCTATAATTATAACATGGTGAGTAATGAATAGTATCTCCAATTTTTTTTTTGTGAATTGGAGAGAGAATGAACATGTGACGTCGTAGCACCATAGACGTCGTAGCGCTACGGTGGCTACGAGTATACTTGTAACAAGCATGGAAGTACTCGTATAATGTACATATGTCTGTATAGCAAATATCTTTGATGTAATTATAATTGGAGGTGTTGTTAAATAGTGCTGGTAAACACAGGCAAGTTGAGACAGCTGTGCATCGAAATAGGTTTACTCGTTCGTTATGTGCTCCGAGGGTATTTATTTACAGCATTTCACATGTGTCCGGTCACCGCAAAATATTACAAAGTATCATAAAATGCATGTCAAAGAGAAACATGCCGTTCATATTGAAATACTTTATTGCGGTTTTTGGAACTTTAATCGTAGTTATTTTTTATGATTTCGTAAACATGTTGCAGCGTGGTAGAGTACGCTGCATGCTTTTCATATTTTCGCGAGAACAAAAAAAGCTTTAGGGATATTAACATGTACATATATCACATATGAATAATTTGTACATGGTACAAGGTAGTCTGTCAAACTTGTATATTGACGATGTCTTTTATAAAAATAGACCCGTTTCATTTTTATAACATAATCATCACTATGTAGTAAAGTTCCCGTTCTTGTTATAATAACGTTATAAAGACACTATATTTATGGAGCGTCCGAGGAATTGGACGATCGAACCGTGAAATGTTCTTAGAAAGTCTAAATCCTTTTTAACCTCACTGCTGTGTTAGAAGGAGATGTGTGGCTGGGTTTGTTCACCCCACGATCGTGAGATGTCGGCGAGGGTCGTACAGATTCGGGAGGCTGTGTCGCAGAGCGCGCGCGCGTACCCGGCCGCTTCGTCATTGCGACGGAGGCTGTCGTGTGTCGGCGCCGGCCCGTGCGAGCGCCCGTCCTGCGCCCGTCCTGCAGCGCACCGCGCCGCTCCGAGAGACACCCGCGCCGCGTCGCGCTGCTGCCTGCGGCCCGCGAACACGCCCTCGCGCTCCGCCGTTTGCTCCTCGGCCGTCGCCCCGAGCCGCGCTCCCGCGACCCCGGCGCCGGTGCCTCCGCGGAGTGTTTGTGTTCTCGCTCGGTAGCTCAGTGAAACGATCCCCGGGACCGGCGACTGTGGCGCGATGTAAAGAAGCTGTGACCGTGAATCCATGTGTAAGTTGGTGCGTTCCATGTATTTGTTCTTCGGCATGGATATTTATGTAAATCTTCAATTATTCTCCACAACCTAGCAGCTCGAATGAATGATATTCGAACCTAAAGTGAATGAATTGCAAAACACTGGGCCCGAAGCAGCCGCCGTATTATAACCTTTAGCCGGAGGGGATAGAGCCGCGCACGTGCACTATTCTGTGTTCTACGTTCAAATATTTGTGCCTCCTCCCCGAAACATAACTATTCTGTGCATATTATACATATTGCTAAGCATGGCTGTTTACACGCTTTGTTTTATATATCGTTAATGTAACAGGTGTCGAACCGTAAGCGATCGTTACGACATGGACACATGTATGTTGCTTGAAAATCAATAAAATCAATATTGTTATAAAAATAATGTCATCTGGAGGATGGTCGAATAGCTTTGAAGAAGTGGGTACATGCGTTCTCGTTTTATTAGTATTATGATATTTCAGTAACATAGGAGGAAATCAATAGACGTTTATATTTTTGTTCGAAACGGAATGTTTTATACTTTTGGGCATAAACGATATCGCGCATTGTTGTTTGGCCCAATATTCGAAAAAGTTATATTCCTTATAATATTCTTACCCTGAAGTTGAGTACAAATCGTTATCGAAATGGTCACCTTACCTAAACTTACCTTACGTATCAGTTCAGGAAAGTGTATTATACGAGTGGAGTGGCTAATGTATAATACAAAGCACTGTGTTGCTACGCCAGAATGTTTGTGTAAACGCCAAGTAAAGAATGATTTTCTTCCTTACCTTTCGCCACTTGTGTGTTTCTATAGCACGAAATCATAACTGGAATATATAATAAAATGTTTTACTGTCAACTTATTGACAAAATTATATTACAGTTGCCGTACTGAGACCTTTTTGAGATTTTGGAATAGTAAATATTGTTTTGTGGATCTCAAATTTTAGTATATTCATTTAAGAATGTAACATAGGTATTTTGGGATAAAATTCATGAACAATTAAACCGAGGAGCCCTGCGTGTATCCTTTTGGGCCGTAGGCAGTAGCGCAAGACGCAGCGGGTGAGCTGAAGTTTATATGCAGTTTTCCATATTGTGTACAGGGTTCGTGAGAATTAAATACTCGGGAACTGACAACTAACCATCGACATTATGTGCTTATCACGTCAATGGTAATATAAGGATGTTGTAATAACAAAAAGAGAATTAAAAACAGATGTGAACTACTTTACGTAGAAGGTAGAATTCATTATGTATTTTTATTGTATTTCATTAACTGCCAAATAGTTACCATAACTTAAGAGTGTACTTATAAAAATTATCATAACGTTTAAGTTTTCCAAGGCATCCTTTAAATAATTTCTCTGTGGAAAATATAAACATGGAGCAGGGTGCATTTCAGTGTTGCTGCAGCTGGCGCCGCGGCGCGCGCCGGCCGCGGTCGAGCGCTTGCACTCCAATACAAGAGCGCGGTACTACGCATCAAGAGAATTTTAACTTATGTGTGATGTCATTCATCATAAGTCCAGTTCATTCGTTAGATTTGGAGTATGGGGAGGTCTCCTTCCAGAATTATGAGGTTTAGAATTATATTATCTCACGCTGGCTAAGTGATAGTTATCAAATTTCACAAGCCTCACAGAATATAATGAAGTAATAAATGCGTGCAAGTTTTGTAACAACATTATCCGCTTAATATTTGAATTTTTATGCAGTTAACTTTCTACAATGAGCTTCGTGTTAGGATTTTGATCTCCAGACCCGAAATCGGAATGCTGAAGTCTATGCTACTAGACCGTCGAGGATATGGAAGAATTTAAATTCTGTTGCAAATAATATTGTTCTAATAATCCAACAGTGGAATGATACAAGAGTAGATAGAAAAAAAAATTGTTCTGTTACTAAAAATAAAATTATAGATACTAATTAAATTATTTTTTATAATTGTTCCGTTTTAAATTATATGGGGTGGGGCATAATGGCTGACATTTTGTTAAAATCGAAGAAAATTGGGTTTTGTTTTTACAGAATGTTTATATAAAGTATAAAATTTATGACTAATTTTATAAATGACTTATGATTAAGTGAAACCAATTATATCAGTCATATGACCATCTCTAGAGTCGATGCAAATTAGTACTCGCCTGTAGACTTTTAAAATTTTTCGCCAACCCGTTGATTTGTTGGAGAGATCTGTTGCGCGAGACGGGCCTCTGGAGTTATACGAATGTTCGCATTGACCATTACGAACCGTAACGCGTCTAAGCGTTAGAGTTAAGGATTAAAAAGGAATCTTCAATTTGGAGCTAGATGTTTTGAAAACAATTTAAAAACCGTAAAATTTGAGTATAAATGTGTGTCCACTTTGGACGCTGCATCATCCCACAGCACGATGCCATAGGACATCACACTGTGAAAGTAACTGAAACATACTAATCCAGCAGTGTCAACATCAGTTAAAGAACGTATTTGCTTTACAGCATAGACTGCAGAACTAAGTCTACTCCCCTAAAGAGAAATATGGGGTCCCCATTGTAGCTTGGAATCTATCGTTATTCCAAGACAAACCGCGTTGTCTACCAGACTCAATCCGTCCCCGTTCAATTCTGGTTTTATGTCAACTTGTTTTACATTTGGTGGTGAAAATTTAATAGATACAATTGGTATTTCTATTATTAAGCAATAAGTTCTTTACATTGAACCAATGAACGACAGAAGCGAAAGCACTGTTCACATCGTCATAATTACTTTTATGTCTAGCTATTTGAAATATTAAGGTTTTTTTTATACTCAATAGGGTAGCTTTTGGCCACAATGGTACCATCCGCGAACAATACTATCTCGTATTTGTTCTCTACCATTAATAGAATAAATTAAAAGCAGGAGTGGGCTTAAAATTGGGCCTTGAGGAATAACCGTTTGGACTACCGACCCAGACGATCGTCTACCGTTTACTTCAACCCTCTGAATTCTATTGTTCAGATAAGAAGTCAGAAGCTTGAGTGCGGCGTTTATAACGTCATAATGACTGAGTTTTCTGATTAATGTTTCATGCTAGATACAGTCAAATGCCTTGGACAAGTCATAAAAAACGCCTAGCGCGGCCCGTGAGTCCTCCCAAGCACCAACGACAACCTTAATAAGTTTTACTCCCGTGTCGTTGTTAATAAGTCGTTTTTCGTAAAGTGGTCCAAACGTAATTTCACGCCCGTAATCCCTGAATGGGTAGGTAGAGAAGTGTAGTACACTCCCATGTTTCACCAGTTACGTTTAAGTCCAATGAAATAGGTGGTGAGCCTATTGCCATACACCGGGCACAATTCCAGACTCCGAGTCACTATTAAAAATTCTAAATTAGAAAAATCCGATAGCACCCGACCCGGGATTTGAACCCGGGACCTCCCGATCGGCAATCGCGCTTGCAACCGCTCGACCAACGAGGCAGTCAGAGTAAAGTGGTCCAAAAGCTGATTTAAAATTATTTTCTCAACTATCTTACTACAGGCAGGTAATACAGATAGATACTGGTCTATAATTCATGGGATTCCTAATACTGCCCGATTTAAATAAAGGTAGGTACCACTTTACTATGCTTTACTAAATCAGGAAACTCACCACATTTTATACAATTGTTAAGATTATAGCTAGAGGGGCGCTATTACGTCTATGTCTATAATTGAATTAAGGGTCCTTACTGATATGCCCCAAAGATCGGTTGTATTCTTAATATCTATTGTTTTACATATCTTAACAATATTTTTATCGTCTATTGGTCGGAATTCAAAGGAATAGGTACACTGGCTCACATTTTCTTTAAGCAATGATTCCGCGACTTCTTTTTTTTTTTTTTTTTTTTTTATATTTTTTTTTTTATATTTTTTGCCTAGCAAATAGGCAGACGAGCCACTTCGGGAGAAGTCGGAAGCGATTTTGTAACCGTAGTTGGAATGACAGCAAAATACTTTTCAAAAGCAGCTGCTACGAGTTCATCATCTTGTACAAGGTTATTTTCAACAATTAGTTTGTAGTCATGGTCATTGTTTTTGACCCTTCCCGTTTCAGTAATGATGATATTTCCAGTTGCGTTTATTTTATTTATGCTAAATCTTATCTTATTTCTAATACACAAGGATTTGGCCGCAAGACCTACTTTCTTGAATATCCTAGAGTAATTTCTAACGTGATTAGAGAAAGATTCAATTCGATTAAATGACAACTCATGTTGAAGGTCATATAATGTTTGTCTACTTTTATGTACTCCCAGTGTCGCCCAATCACTGAATTAATTACAATTTGATGGAGAGATAGATTTGGCAGTAAAAACAGATTTGAAAGCTTTAGTTATGCGAGTACAAAACGTATTATACTGTGCGTTCACACTGGCACCCAATGGTAAGGAAATGTTCCTGATAATTTTACTTCTAAGTCTCTCCATACGCTTTTCTTTAACTGGAATGACCACTTTTTCTTGATAACCTGTTTTTCTATTTTATAATTGATGCTAACCAACTATCCACAGTGACCAGAATTAACTTATTAATGATTAACGACTGGGTGGGTAGCACATCTGTAAAAATGTTGCTGCATGATGCGTGTTGCTGTGGAATTTGTTATTCTAGTTTGTTCTAAAAACATGTTAATGAGGTTATGACACTTAAACAGTGTTAAAAATTTATTATTTAGTGAGGTACTTTCTAATAAGCTTATATTAATTTATTATTTATTATAATTAAGTCCATGTTTATTGCCTGAAAACACGGATAAAATGCATTTTCTAAAAATGAAACCTAGCTAGAGCGATTCATCCCAGCGAAACTCCCTGCGTACTAAATTTCAAGAAAATCGTCGGAGTCGTTTTCGAGATTCCAATTATATAAATACATATATACATTTATACAAGAATTGCTCGTTTAAATGTATTAGATTAGATTAAATTAGATAGATATATTAGATAAGTACGACAAAAAGGTGTTGTTCGTGATTCCTGGCTCACGGAGTGGCAGGTTTCCCTGACTGACGTCAAATAGCTCAGGTGTTGATGAATACTAACAGCATTTGCACATTATACTCATACTAACTGGGTTCATGTACACGTGCTTAGTACTGCCAATTCTTTCTACCGAGTTATCGATTAATATATGCTAATACTCTTATTAAGAACATCAATCGAATGAAGTTTTGTGGATTTGCTACTCTTTTGAAATAAAAGAGAAATGTAAATAAAGTAAGTAAATATTGCGCAGGCGCAGAGCGGTGAGTGGGGGCGCGCGCGGGCGCTATGGGCGCGCGGGCCAGCTGATAGCATGCGGGCGGCGGAGCAGCGGCCCGCCCCGACCTAGCCGATCGCACCACGACCGCCACATTCACGGGTACCTACTCTTTGTAACTATTACTGTTCATCACTTCTCGTACACTTTCAGAATCATCTATGCCTTTAACTGTTAACGGAATCATCTTTGCTCTTAACTCTTGTGTTGTTTCCATTTGAAATGATTACAATGGGACGAAATGTAAAATTTTTATATTGGCCTCCTTGTCGCTCTAACGAAATAGCTAAACGGATGATTTTTGTGAATAATTTTCCTCGGATTCTCAGCTATCCATCTGTCGAGCATAATTTACGAATAATTTTTATCTATTAGGAATTGTTAAAACGACAACAAATGAATGTCCAATAAAGAGCGTTAACTCTCTGTAAGTAGGTACCTTCCCACTGTGAGTGCTAGTAACTTAGCTCATAGTACTTGTTGTCTATTGTTGAACGATAGTACACATTTAAAACAGCTACATATTATTTGTTTATGCTTGTATGTATGTATGTACGTATTGTATATACGAAATAGAGTTTAGTTGTACCTACTATATTTGTCCACCGCACGGCAGTTGGATGCGGATTGTGCCGGACAGATAGAACTTGCCGGTTAGTTTCACTTCGGATTCAATAATAACAGCTTGGTGCATAAATTGAGCCAAGTATTTCATACAGTATTTTAAAATAATGTTTTCGAAATGAAAAATGAATTTAAACTATCTATAAGCTATGAATATATGACTGCAGACATCATGTCCTCTATTGAGCGACTCAGAATTGGACACATACAAGTAACAGTAATATTTACTACTATTCGTTACATATGTAGTTTTCATTTTATCATATTGTACATATGTTTTGTAATATTTTTATTGGTTTTTTTTTTCCAAATGTCGGTAGTAGTCCGATAGTAGTCCTTCAGTAGACGCCCTTTTTAATTCAACATCAATACTTGCTTCCACACAAAGCATCTTTGTCATATCTGTATTACGAACGCAGTAAGCGAGTGTCGAGCCGCATATGCGACGTAATCACCTTGTCTAAGCACCGTTTTGACATATCTCGCTCTCGCTTCCGTGTAGTAGTGTTAGAATAAGCGCGGAGTTGTGTATGGCTAGTAGAGATCATCGGCTGGAAATGTTCGCAACGTGGTCGTTTATCGAAATCTCAATTTACTTTATTGCCTGCACTTACTGTTTTCTCTGTATTAGGAGAGTACCCGCGATCCCTGCTAAAGAGTACATTTAAGATATGCAAATGATTATTCCAGCGTTACATCGTCTAGCACTAGTCTTAAAGTAGTTCTCAATTCATTTCTTCAGATACTCTTCGGTAAAGTTCATATTAAATTGTAAGCGTCTTTGCATGCAATCATCTTTCATAGCTGTGACTAGTGCTTGTGGTTCAGGTTGCGTGGAGCCAATAAACATTGCCTCCTTTATGCGCAGCGGACAACAGAGTTTGCCACAAGTTACCCATACGTACTCCCCAATTCATTATTTCTCAATCCTTGGGGGCATACGAATCGAGGACAAATTTGAATAAAATACATATTTTGTAGGACAATTTAATCTAATCAAGTGAATTTATCTCTTAGGAGCATTCTCCCGTCGTCTCCACGATTAGCTCTGATCAAAATGTCAACTCGTACAGTTCGCTGACAAGACTTATCTATTACGACCCGTTCCCGGCGACGCGATGTGATTGGTCCGACCAGTTACAAACGAATCTTAGGTACGTTTTGTTGACCCCGTTAGTTTAGTGGTTGGAAGCGCGCTGAACTAAAGGTCTTGGGTTTGTTTTTAATTTGCTATTCCTTGTAGTAACTCGGAATCTATACCTACACGTTACCGACCCTTTGCAATAGTTTCATCCCCTATACCTACCATGGGACGTAAGTATGTACATATGTAACAAGTGAAATATCGGGGAATACATTTACCTAACCCTTCGGGGAAATACGGGCGTGATGTTGTGATAGGTATTATTTTAGTTTCACAACGTAATTGTAATATGTATGTCTTTTTGCCTCGTTTACATTTTCGGTAACAACAGTTTTTTTAGGGTATTAGGCATACGCTCTAAAATAGAGTATATATAAGTAAATAAATAAAGAAAGACAAACTTTGTCTTACACGTCTTTGTCTTTGTATTACAAGTAATAAATAAAACAAATTCACTTGGAGATTTTAAACAAATATTGCTGTGCAATTTAAAACAATTATTTTAAAACCGATAAATGTTTTTTACTTTAATGCTATTCACAATGCAGGCATTTGAAGAAAATTTGTATAAATAATCCTAATTTATTATCTATCCTAATTTATTATATCCATACTCATGACTTGTTGTGACGTCACCGCGACGGTGCTGCCATTTCTAGTATCTTGCGTATCAACACAACATCCGTACTAATGACCGTCTCAGACATATATGAAAGCATGATACCACACCTGCAAGAAGCAAACGCTGCCGTGCGGCGTGTCCACGGTGGACAGCTGAGGGTCGCTGGCTACAAGCAGGTGTCGAACCCTGGACCGTGAGCCGTCCAGCGCTGCGTGCCACGATATGTGATCTCCGGCGCAGAACTTGTTCCCTTCAAAATAGTTATGGTTAACTATTTATTCAATGTTAAGTGGTTTCTAAGGTATGTGGTGTCTAGTTATTGGCACTCGGCCAGCTGTGACCATTCTGGCTCATTCTGATAGAACATCCGTGGCCAATAGAGGAACGATAAAAGAGTTGAAGAAAAGAATCAGTTTCTTGACAATTTCTAGCTTATTTGCATCTATTTCATTTTTATTACACACTGAGGCAAGGTTGTTAACACTTTTTCTAAAATTAAATCGCTTAAGTTACTCCTCATACAATTACCTATCTAACAGTGAAAGTTTTGTCGAAATTGGTTCAGCCGTTTCGGAGATTACCCGGAACAAACAGATACAGACAACAATTTTAAAAAGTGCATTGTTGTTACATGTAGTATATGTATTGTATATACTTCCTGTATATATACTAATTGAAAAGCTATTATTTTGATATTACAACCAGGCACTTCAATTTTATTTACATGCATAGATAATAGTCAGTTCAGATAATATTGAAAATGAACATTTTCAATATTATCTGAACTAATTTTATTTTTTTTATTATTTAGTATAGGCCAGCACTTTATCGGACTGTAGCCATATTACAACATGGCTAATTTTATTCAATTTTGTCATTTTAAGAGTTCTGGGAGTTTTTTCTCCGGCTTTTTTCTCCTGGTCTACTATAGCCTGAGGGGCGCACAAAAGCCGAAATACAATGACTAAAACATGACTTTCATTGAGTGTATGTATATACCTTATAATGAACAAATAAATTTGAATTTGAATTTGACTTGGCCTCAGGATTACATGGTAGAAAGCCAGTGTCGCCTATGGTGTAACATGATTGCCGAGTATCTTTAAGCAGCATTCAACTAGTCTACTCAAATACCCACCAGTGGTAAACACATATCTGGCCAAAGCCTGCAGGAGCGCGGCCGGCCACAGAGGCGGTTCAGCGTCCCACGCTAACCGCAGCGTCAGCTCTAGACCGTAGCCTGACTGGGGGCTGCGGGCTAGGTCCGGCTCAGGGTGCACCCGGCCGTCACCGTGCAGGTCTGACAGACCGAAACTAGGAGAGGAATTAACTCAAGTTTAACTATTGGTTTATTAATGTCCAATATTGTTTATGGTTGACCTGACAATACTACCAATTGGAGCAATGATTCCTAATATGTCGAAATCATGAATTAAATCAATAAAATTATTCTCTATTATTACATCTTTTTTTCAGTTTTTGTCACTAATGGAAAATGTCACTGGTGGAAGCCGAACCAACTCTTCTTGTCCATAAAAGTTAACATTTCATCTTCCTTTATTTGTTTTCTTGATTATTCATGTGATTATTTATATATAAAGTAAAAAACAATGGAATGTTGAAAAAATTTTAATATCATTGACTGTTTTTGTGATGGTATATGCAAGCATATTTGTTTATTACTGCAGTTATGTGGGTGCAGGCTCCTTCATTCCCAAAGGAACAGCAGTGTTATAGAAGATTTTGGCTTATTTAGATTTGGTGAGTGGAGATGAGATCTGTTATTCCAAAGATAAGTTATAGTTTTAAAATTAAGTCATAAAATCCTATACATCTATATACACAGTAGATCATGATCATGAAATGACACACATAAGATCGTGAGTTATTTTAACTTGTTACTATTAGTCTGATAGATCACAATCAGGTCTGCAAGGACAAAGATATTTGACAGTTGGTGCACCCTATCTGTCCTGTAACAGACCTGATAAAACAATAGTTCATCAAGCCACACCTAATGTAATGCCAATGGGCTGGTACATTATCCTCCAGCCTGCCTGGGTTCCAATACATGCTAATGTAATCCAAGGGGTCATCACCGCCTAACCTGAAAACAATTCATTTTTATATCACACTATTCAAGAGAGCATTCACAAAGTCCAAAAGTTTCTGTCTATCATTATCCATATTGCTGCAAGAAGCCAGCAGATTCACTCACTTGCCTGGAGAGCAGTTGCATGCAGAATGATTTTTGAAAGTCACAACCTTGCATGAGGATTTTCTCCCTACATCCAGCCAAGACTAGTAAGACTATTTAACATGTTACTCTGTATATTAGTGTGAATGTAGACTAGAAGTGGACTATAACATAACATCACACTTGTATCCCTCCAAATGTTTAAGCAAAAAGTGTAATAGCCACTTGAATGGTATTAACATTTAGTTATAAGGAAGAAAATAATACCAATACTTAAGCCTAGTGGTAACTTGAAGTGGGTTTGGCTGCTCCGGGTACACCCTCGAGCATGCTTCACACAGTGCCTTCAGTCCTGCTGGCATCAGCCGACCTGTAATAAAAATTCACATTTTGTACCAATTAACATGTAACTCAATAAATTATAATCTGCACCAACTATGCTACACTAAATATCACACAACCCGCACTCACATGTTGGGCAGCAGGATGGCCTGCCTTATCTAAGCAGGGCTACATACTCTGAGTGCCAATGGGCACCTGCAATCGCCAATCCATACACATGGAGATTATGAGGAAAAACCCCTCAAGAGAGTTATATGTCCAGCAATCAACTTCAACAAGCTGATGTAGTGCCGCAGAGCAGATGGACTACAAGATATGTGTCCAGATACTGAGTCGTTTTTTCTACATTGTTTTTGAGGAGTAACTAGTTTTATTTCAGGTGTACATATTTGAGTGTATCTCTGCATATGCAGAATCCAATATCATGTGAAGACTACTTACTGTCCTGTTCATACCAGCCGTTATAAAACACTATATGAATAAATATATTTTTTTTATAATTGAGTAAATTTTACTGTGAATATGTGGAAATTAAAAATGTGTTTAAACATCTAGTGTTAAAAAAATCTCATGAATAAAACTATTTCAAGAGTTATTTAAACAACGTTTCATTGTTTTTATTACCTGACTGAGTCACTGCCTCTCCAGCTGGTAACCCAGTTCCTATTTTAGACGTCTGCGCAGACGCAAGAAAGCTTAACGCACTGTTTTGTACCAAACCACTGGCAGAGCTACTGGAGCCACTTGGATTCGACGAATTCGCCATTTTGTAACAATAAATAAGATGTTTTAGAAAACAGCGACTACTAATTTAGATACCTATTCATTTTTCCCTGTGTTAGAACTTTAAAAATTAAAAAGCAACAAATTTTTTACAACGTAGGTATATTGGCAGCATTGTCTGTCAGTTCAAAGTTAAAGAATTGGAGCATTGTACAGCTTGGCAAAAAAAGTCGTGAATTTAATAGGGGCGCCACTATCGTGCATATTGCAACCCTATATAGTACGACAAGAACGGTTTTGATA
>DWME01007522.1:0-12556 GCA_018244795.1 Parelbella ahira ahira
CATATGTATTAACTTTAAATATGAGATCATTAATTAAATATAATTTATAGCAGTATGTCAGGAATATTATATCCTACAACATATATCAAATATATAGTTACTCAGATTGACTAGTAGATAATAGGTGTCATGTGTCACTAGGCCTTTTATTAACAACAATTCAGGATAAAATAAACCAAACCTAAATGAAATTACCCGATAAAAAAATAATTGTACGCAAAAGAAAAGTTTTCTCTTCACGAATCGTTATATAAAATATCCATTTCCATCTACAAATCGATAACTGTACAGTACACGTATATACTAAATCGAAACAATACAAAGTCCCAAACACAACTATTGGGACTTAAAAATCAATTGTAGTGAACAGACGGTCGCAGATTACGCCGGCATACATCGCGCATGGCCAGAGAGGCAAATTGCTCGCTAACCTGATTACAACTGCTAGTTCCACATTGTCTTTACCCCCCGAAACACCCCAGCACCCACCGCCCCGCGGCTTCGCGTCCCGTGAATATAGATTGATGAAACGCAGATTATATTGAACATCTAAAAAACTCTATAGAAATGAATAGGTATTACAAAACTCTATTAACTAAAATTACATTACGGTTATATAGTTATTTAGAGTTTATGGTTATTTGATGAAATGGGTACAAGTAGGATCAAGTAGGTATAAGATCAAGTAGGGACCTATCAATAAATTTAGAGTAATAAACATTTAGATCTAATTGTAAATTGAGGTAAACCCAGAATCTTCTAACTATATAAGGCGTATCAAAATTATAAGTGAAAGAATAATAACTCCAATGTTAAGTGACTTTATTTTTTCACCTTATGACTTGCCGTTTTAAAATTGAAAACTTATAGCATTAAAGTTTAATGTGCGTATATTGAAAATACTATTATGTTCAGAGAAATGAATCGTTACTTTAAAAAAGCAGCAAATTACCAAAGGAATGATATTTATTTATTTACACTTTATAATAGGTCGGTACTACAAGCAGCCACAAGCACACAGCACAACAAAAGGTGAAGTTAACGCCGAGGGACATTTTCCAACAGACAACCTATCGAGAATATTAAATTTGAAACCTGAAATAAAATATCGAAAATCACTGAATCATGTATTAAAACAAAACAGTGGTTTAACAGACTTAGCTACGGTGAAATAAATTTCGCCATTCCTTCTTGCGGACGCTATTATTTTCAATAAAATTATATCACAGTAGGGCTTCTCCGGGCTTAGATAATTCAATTTGGTTGCGGTTGGCAAATGGGGATGGATTTTTTATTATTAAACAAATAGGATTTACTGCACATCTAAATCTATTATCGTCTATTTTTGTAACGTGTCCAGACACGAATAGAAATGAAATTAGGAGGCAGAGGAGTTCAGTACAGTCTCACGTTTCACTAGATAGATTTACGTCCTACCATGGAGAAGGGAGCAAGCCTGTTGACACGCATATTTTCATTATGATTAACAACGATTTTAACATCATTCCGCTTTCTTTCAGCTCCATATAGAAATATGAGGCTCCTCTTAAAAAAAGTAGGCTAGTCTTCCATGTCTTAGAGAACATTGGAAAAAACTCAGATCCAAGAATCCAGACATCATCATTTCTGCCCAAACACCCAAATACTACTGGACAAATGCCCCTCTTAAACATCGCTAAAATCACGGACTGCTATATTGGTTTTTTGGTATTTAATCTAGCGGCACCCCGACTAACGAGGACATCGGTACAAACTTACGAAACGGTTAATAAATTTCAGTGCAATTCTTGGAACATGCCACGTATATATTGACATAGAGCAGCGTGCAACTATTATTTACGCAATAAATACGCAAGAAATATATAAAACATTAGACTCATTAGATCCAAACAATAAAAACATCCACAAAATCATATCTAATATCGTTGAAGTTAACTACATTCGCCCGGAGGACAATCAAACGGACAAACGAGATCAAAATAAAAATCAAATTAGGTGGGTTATTGCATAAGGGCCCCCGTTCACCCCTTATTACGTTAGCGACGAGGGGTCCCCGCTAATTATAATCGCCTACGTCGGGATATAGCGTGAATTTTGTTTTACTACAGTTTATTAGGTATGTATGGAATTGGCTCGAGGCTTTTTGTCTATTTCAGTCTCAGATTATTTGCCAATAACATTTCTATCTATTCCTTAGTCTAGCTTTAGGCCTTAGTCTTAGTTGATACTGATCTGTTTCTCTCACTGCACATTAGTCATTATGAGTGTGAACTTATTATTGTTCTATTGGGTATATAATATTGGGTATATAACGTGAATTATTGTGCTATTAGGTATAGTACTAATATCGACTATTAATATAGATGCATACTATTGTAAATCTTAGAACTTTGCGCACAGGTCGCGCCTTACCAATCAAATGTATGAATTTTCAGAGAGGATATTGTTTCATTTTTCAGGGTTTTTCTTTGTCATTAATATGTTATGTCACACTACAGCCACATTGATTGTAATGGTCAATGTGTAAATGTTTATTCTTCGATATATTTTTGTTACCGAGCTGAAAAATTTTTTTGGGGTAACAATTTTTTTTTAAGTAACAATAAGCAGAGCGAAAGAGCTTTTCTTCGCATATATAGGTGTCATATAGTTGATCTTAAATCTATAGTAGATTTGATGGTATTAATGTGCATGGAGAAACTTAATGTAATTTTTTATACTTGAAAACAATGTATTACCTCACAAATTTGATTTTGAAATGTTAACAAATTTATTTATATAAAACTAAATGAAACCCAAAGTAACCTTATGCAAATGACGTAATTTAGGCCACACGCAACAATACTGTTCTAGAATATGGTTCTGTACAATTTTCATGATTGACCTGAAACGTAGCTGCGAAGGCCGCAGAAAGTCATTATAAAACCGTACACATCCCTGCCTAAAGAGAGAAGGGGAAGCAAATTAAAATTCAAAAAGCAAATCTCAAAAACTCTACGAGCGTCATATCTTTGTTATTTTAAAACAAGGTACCATTGTCAGTAGAGAGTGACACTCTACCTCAAACGATGTATTCACATACAAAAATATCATCACATACGTAAATGCCATCCAATTATGTATCGTACACTTCAGGAATAAGGATTAATTTTGGGTGTATTCATGTTTGTTCATTGTAAAAGCTCTTATGAAGACAAAGTCATGCAAATATGGACATTAATTTAATAAACAAACGTACAAAGGGTCCGCCGACTGTGACCATCTCGTTTAATCTCTTATTTATGTAACTGTAAGCATTTTAAGAATTATTATGTGTAGTATACATATATATTATCACGCTTTTTTACATAAGTCTAGGCAGTGATTCAAGATTTCCATCTGCTACGATCCTGGCAGCCTCTTCTGCATTAAAGTCGTCATAATACATTATTTGTGTTATATTTTATAAGATTTATCATTAAAATGTTTTAAGTTATGCGAACGCATTACAAATGTACATAATATATTCGCAACCATCAAGCAAACATCTCTATTTATCGACGGCAACTTCTACAAATCGAATTCTCGAATCAATTTGTATACTGCGCGTACAGAACAAATATTCAGGTAAAATGCAAAACTTTACAAAGATTAAGTAATGATTTACTAATTTAATGTACTAAATCTACTTTAATGCCTATGTAGAAAGCAGAAAGACGTTTATTTAAATCCAGCAATCCTTGTATCGTTCTAATATTAGAACGTATCTCCTTTCGGAATAATAAGGGTTAGAACAAGTCTGTCACACTGCCAAGGGTAGGTAGGTAGTCACATTATAGAGATCTCTAAATTGTGCAACTCTCTTGAACCTCTTTTTGTTGACAGTTACAATAGCAAAAAATTTTTAATCTGTTAAATTATAAGATAATTATGATCTATGATGATGATTTAATATACATAGATACTCGTATGTACATGAACATAATTTCAACATAACATAAGCTTTCTAACAATGTACCTACACGTGTTTCGTTGCTCAGAAAAATGTAACTGAAACAGTATTAGAAAATATCAAAAGTAATAATAAATTAAATTGACTTTTATGCTTTTTGAATGGAACATTGATTGTGTACCTATTATTATTGTTCATACTACACAATTAAATGTACAGTTTAGTCTCAAAGTTGTTTAGTAATTAAAAAATTTATATAAATTTGATAAAATAGATAATTAAATCAAATTTAAATCAAACGAAACTTCGAAACATTTGGAATGTTTATTACACGACTTGTTTTACAATTTCGATGGCAAAATCATTAATATCCCAAAATAATCTATTGGTGGTATTTCTGCTCTTTTTAGTTTATAGTCTATGGTGTAGCGCCGTCTGGAGCCAACAGCGAATCAGTTTAAGCCTAGATTTAGTAAATTTACTAAATTTTAAGTCTTCGCCGGTTTCTCTGGGTGCGCTATGCAAATTTTATTCCATTACGCCCTACGCTCGAATGTCGCGGCGTTTTTTTATAATTATTTTTACCAATATATGTATTAGACTTTTATCATCGCATTTAATTGGAGGAGGAAAATAATTTAATAATATATTTACGTACTGAGTAATTGAGATCATATTTTATTTATATCATAAATCTTTTATGCAGTTTATCTTCAATTGTTCTTTGAAATATGTGTTTATTTGTCACGTGGATATCCTTATTGGAAGAAAATAATAAATAATAGGTATATATAATATGTCGTAAATGTTTAATTATATCTTGTTAACGTTATGTATCTTTTATATATACCTTGTTAATTAGGATACGCGTTTATTTACTTCGTGTAGTCTATAAGAAAAGCGTTATGTCAACCTGGGTTTTAATATTAGTGTGGGACATGTGGTACGGTCTACGCCGCAGTTTCGGATCCCAGTGCGTCATACAACCCTTGGATCCGAAGTGAATTTCCAACGAGGCTGTCAGGAAGGGTTGTGACATTTGCTCGTGGCACGTTGTTTGAACAAAAGGGTTTTTTGGAGGGAAATCCACCTCCGGATTGTCTCGTCGACAGACTGATTGGATTACACGATCTGAATTTCGATTTTGCGCCATCTTGATTTACTAAAAAAACGATCGTATAAATTTTGGTCAGATTGAAATTGGTAAATTGATAAACAATTATGTGGCGCTGATGTGAGTGGAAGATTTTCCGAAATTTACGATTATGTTTTATAGAATTATATTATTTGTTTTGTATGTAGGTATGTTACTATTTTCACATAAAAGATATGTTTTAAATATATTTTGCTAATATTTAATTTGACATAAATATATCTATTAATTCAAGCCGCGCCGAAGTAAAACTGCATTGAAAAAAACCATGAAGTTAGAATTATTAAAAATATCTTTACTACACTTTGGATAATAACATAAAACGTATTAAGAAAACAGTAATAAAATTGTTTACTAATTGAGATTTGTTTTTAATTAATTCAGCGTAGCATTTAACACAACATATGATTTAATTGACAGGTAACAAACACCATAACAAATATAATTCCTTCTAAGAATAATTCATTTTAAATCCCATTATTTCTTCATATTTTTTTCAATTACAATCACAACGTAATCACACCTATACAACTCATTCCACGTTAAACTTATTGAATTTTTGTACATAACTTACTAAGTTAAATATAAAATGATAAATATTTCATATAAATATTCGCGTTACACAGTAAGTAATTAATTCTACTGCTGTACAAAGTATTTTTACAACTATTTTTATGAAACTGCGCGACATGAAACACGGTAACGGGAATGCATTTGTGGCTGGCTACCTTCGCATACACATGTAGATTTCGGACTGAATATAATCTAATATGTGCCAACCTTTTCAATATGATGTAGGTATGAATCGGATGTGATTCTGTTTAAATGATAATGATAAAGGCATTACAATTTCTTTGTTCGTATTCTAATCGTATATTTTTTACTAAACAAACAAAAACATACAATGATGTAAATATATTTAAAAGCCGAGAATCAAATCCACCACCGCTCAGCTTTTCAAATCCTACAATATTGGACAGATGCAGTACATAGATATTAAAAATGTATTATACAATATTTACATTCAATAAAGCTAACGTACAGTAATAATACAATACACCTATAAAACACGGAACATTTTACATAGCGAAACAAAAGACGCCCGGCCCTATTCTGTAAAATTAAAAACGGATTCAGCATCGAAATCGTCGCGGATTCCGCACGAGCGGCGATCCAAAATGGAAACTTAACAGCCGCGGTAAATAACCACAAATCACCGCTTCCTATCCCGGGGCGAGATTTAAATTCACGCGCGAATTTAGCCATCGGGTGTCCGCGTGTGTTTCCACTGTTTGATAATCATGTGTACCTACATAGGATTTAAACGACACGACTTTATAGTTTTATGTATATGTTTACATATTTCTCCGTTTAAAATGGTATCTCGTTCACGTTTAACTTTCCAGTTGGAGTTAGTTTTTAGTAGTTTCACGAACTATTTGTCATCATGTAAAATAACTGCTTTGTAACATCTGAGATAAGAGATAAATTATTAACAATAATATGTAACAGAACACGGTTTCAAATGCATATAAAGCACAATAAAACAAAACGTTTTAAATAATATAGGAATACTTTTATGACGTCGGAAACAATGGAAACCAATAACCTACGCTCATCAAATTCAACATACGACTGTAACGCGTAATACGCAACACTGAATCAAAAAGACAGAGGGAGTGGGCGATGACGTATTATTATTTTTAAATTCATACACGGTACGAAACCCACAACAATGCAATTTACCGACCGCAAACTTTTCTTCAATGAAAAATAATCTTTATTGCTTCGATTTAATGTTTACTGTAATTTAAATGGACTGAACGCTTCTTGGAAATAGTCTAATGACGTCATTGTTGCACTTGTGCCGAGACGCGGTCGGTGCGTATCGAATTGGCGGTTTTTACAATTTGAATTAGGAATCGAATTTCTTTGGTCGTAACGAATTTGAGTTTGGAATGTATTGTTGTGGTATTCTGAATGAACATTAAAATAATAATAGACTCGTAGAAGTAGCTGTGGCTAAAGAAGAGTAATGAATCAAATTATTATAACATTTAATTGACTACTCATTTCGATCATGACGTTCTAGAAAAGACCAGTAGCTTAAATTGGTCGCGAAAAAGTTTTGCCAGGACGGTAGCCGTTGTAAATCTTGAGTCGCTGCCTACCACTTTGCAATAACATGAATGGCAGGGAGATACATATGTATATCAGGCCGTAATAATATAAGAACGAGCATACACAGAGAAATATTGTTCATTTGGTTCTTTCTGCCTGTTCAGTAAGGGTCTAGCGTGATAGTAGGTATAATAATAATATAGACTGTAAAATGTCGCTTAAAACTTAAATATCACTTGCTGTAATAAAAACATATTATCGAGAAAAAACCTACATCCATTAGAGTTCTCTATAATGTTCTTTAAGGCGTCTGAATTCTGCCTACCGCCATATTATGGCCTGCTCGGCGGACTAATTGTTTGCTGAGAACAGATACATACTTATATGTGTATGTGTTTAATAGTGGAATAAAAGCGCGGAGATCTTAAGGTGCACGACATTAACGACCAATAGATGGCGTTGTATGTACTATACAAAGTCCAGTATTTATGAACCGACATTTTTCCTTAGCTTCATACCTTCCTGATACAAGATAGGATATTAATTTTTCTTAACCAAGTACATGTACATGTTGATTAGTTGATGTATTAAACGTAATGTCACGCCTGTAATTCCCTAAGGGGTAGACAGAGGAGTGTAGTACACTCTCACGTTTCACCATTTACGTTTATGTCCCATAGAATTGTTGGAGTAGCACAGATACAGACTCGATAATTAGAATGTTCTGAAGATAGATATTTGGCAATAATTCACTCACTATGATGTCGTTACTTACCTACATTAAAAAAATATATTCTTATATACCTACAATGTTACTGATTACAATAATGTTAATTTAATTTGTAGCTTTGAATTGGGAGACAGATGCCCGACAAAAACATGATAAAAACCATTTAAAGACTTATGAAATTCCCCGCTGGGGCTTCTCTTCAATCGGCAGGAACTCAAGATGTCCGTAGTTAGTCAGACCATTCCAAAATAACATGCTTCCCCAAGTTAAGTCAGCACATATGTATTTCAAAAGATCTATTTCAACAATGTTTTGAGTAAGGAACCAAATAGTAAAACTAGGAATAAATAGAAACAGAAAAATAGCTTTTAATTTCTGATGAAAGCAAAGCTATCTTGATAATTGTTGTTCATATAAGTAATCAGTTTTAATATGATTTATGTTTTTCCTTAAAAATAATAAATTTGTGATTTGTTAAACAAACCTGAAGTTTATCTACTTGCCAAATTTTAACAATACAATTTGATGATAAAAGTAGATTTTCACTTGCGCTTGTGCAGCCGTTTTCATTATTTAATTGTTTTAAACAACAATTTAATAGTCACTTTCTAGCCAAATGAAAGTTAATTAAAAACAGCTTAATAACAAATTTAAAAAACTGATTTATAATTGATTATTAAATTAAATATTCTTATTTGTTGTGTCGATTAAATTGGCATTTACTGTACTATATATTTATAATAGTCTATAACAATCAAAACAAAGCTGTTTTTGTCGTGCAGTCTAAGACCGCCTGCTGGCTAGCGAGCACCGCGACGGAAGTGCCGTGACGCACAATAGATGGCGCTAGTTTCCGCCGCGCGCGCACCACATCCGATCGGCCTAATGTCGCGGATATATCCGAAGACGATTTAGTGCTATCCAGAATAACACCGCGGTTAATGTCTGTGGTTAATGACGTATTTAGTTATGGGTTTAGTGTCAAAAATGGGTTGGAATATGTTAGGTACTATTATTCGGTGTATAAGCGTCTGATTATTTTTATGCTCTTTTATGCTTTAGTTTTTGGTACAACACTGTCTACACAAGTGTGTATGTATTTAGAAGTTAATACATTATGTATGTTTGTTCGCTGTATGGTCACTACATTGTATAGGCTTTGACGTCTTTGAAATCAGAATGGCGGTATATGTATGACTTACCCCAAGATATATAAATTGTTATTTAATAAACAAAATTTAATAACAAAATCATGAAATAAAAAGGAGCCTTATGAAGTTGTAGGTAGCTATTTAACGACAATTCGATACCTACCATTTTAAGATACAACAACATTCACCCATACAAATTACACATACACACACACATTTGTTAACACTATTTACCTACAACTACAATATTTGTTAAACACAGATGATACAACGGTATTAAGCATTAGCATAATGAGATGAACACGTTCCAACAGCCTGTTACGTTAGTTCATTAAGTAACAGTTTAAGATGTTAAATAAACATTCAAAATATTATTGAATAACTGGATGTTGTTATGCATGAAGTAACTATTTTATTAAAGGTTTAGGGTTTAATTATTGTAGTACGTAATATTAATGGAGTGTTTTATTTGTGTACATTAAAAAATCGTGTATCGTGTTTACTTGAATTTAACCGAAACTAGTCGAGCTATCTCCAAAAAACTACGCAAGGTGAGCCGGTGCATATCTTAATCATTTGAAAATTGTTGTATCGATGACAATAATGTTTTAAAAATACTGCTTCTTTTACGTCATCATGGTGAAAGAATTATCTAAGCTGCGATAAGACTTTATATTTAGTGTAGGATACATGCTACCTGTATACTTAGTTCATGTTGAGGTAAAATCATACCTAAGCATTTTAATATAATATCTATATCTGACGCTGATATTTCTCAGTAAAGTTTTTACAGATCCACTGGTTTGGAATGCTTCTAACGTTATCATTTTATTTTACTAATACACGTTTTCATTAATTGATTCCTGTCCTTGTATCATCATCATCATCATTTCTCATGGGGTCAGTGATTGTATTTTTTCTCCGCCCCAACACTGAAACAGTATGTTACAACTAAAAACAATCATATTTAAAAGCTTAACGATTTATAATTAACTATTACCGTAATAATAAGTACTCGCATTGCATAACACCGTCCAAGCGTCCCCAGTAGATTAAGAACGCTAATCAGAGAGGGTGCAAACTACCCTACGCGACCCCACACTCGCTGCAGCGGGGGCGAAGTGTTAAAAACACAATAAGATGTTATTTTCAACGCAGACACTCGCCCAAAAATAGTTAAGAAACAAAATTGGTCTCTATTCCGTGACGTTAAAGGTCATTTTATGAATTAACACAAACTTTTGTGTGTATAAAGTAATTTTGCCCCATGCCACTATAATTCGTAACGCCTTTAAAGTGTCATATCATTCATAGGCATACAAAATACATATTTTCAATTGCATCATTATATCCGACGTAGCGAGGGTGCGTTACGTACAATGGTCTTTATAATAGCGTTTTGAGTACAATAAATATTGTACACATTGAAAGCGATAGTCTCTAAGTTATAGGTAAGGGTCTCTGTCTAGGTAAGTTGTAGGTAAGTGTCATTGTGCAGGTAAATTGTAGGTAAGAGCTTTGTTAATGTATTTGATGTCATTTTTATTAAATTTTATGTGGCCTTTTTGTCTAACTAAAGTATCATGACTATATAATGAATGTAGTTAAAATTTAATGTCAATAACCAAATTATACCTATGAATTTGTGAACGGTTGAATTTGTATACAAAATAGGTTTACTGTTGTCACATTACTTGCGTTTTGCCTTCGTGTTGTAATGGAAAATAATTCTTTCTAAATTTGAATTTTCGGTTTTTTTATGACACAAAAATTTGGACGTATTTTATGAAAAGAAATCATAAATTATTTAATACGGACTTTATTGTGGCCGTTTACATACAGATAAATTACAATATTTTTTGAACTAATAGTTCGAAATTTAAAATATAGATATAGGTACTCGGTGCGGCAAGTTATTTCTTTGCATTATAACTAAATTCCGTTTAGCATTTATAATAATTGTTGAATCTTAATTGAATTTTAATTGCACAAGTTTGAATACCAACTATTTTAAACGTAAAAACGAAAAGGCAGGATCACTATTTTAATACGCAGGTAGTAAATGAAACGACAGAAGTAGTTTCATTTATCAGCACATATTTCATTTAGATTCTAAGCTCTTTTAAACTACATATCGTGGGATAAATACTTATTTCCGCCTATTTATTCTCAAGTACATATTCTTGAATCTCCCACGGGTCATAAGAGTGGGATTTGAAAAACACTACAACAACACTTACCATATATATCTTGTTCCTACTTAAAAAAATCACAAGCCTTTAAAAGTAAGTAATAAAATAAATCCTTGTCTACACAGTAAAGTAGGTACATTAAAAGTTAAAGGCCATAGCGAAAACTTCAGTGTGTTGTGAATTACGATTGTCATTTAAATTTTCGCTGTCGAAATGTCGGTATGCGTCGGCTAAATTTAAATAACAATGACCGGCCCTCTCTTGTAGAGGGTGGCACTTGGGCAGACGGCATGTCACTTTAAAATTATTATATTGCACCAATATTATCAAAATACACTGCTTATTCTCATCGTCATCGACCCTTTTGCTGTTAAACTGTCTGATACTGGCCTCTTTCTCAGTATGCAACGGATTTAGCCCATAATGTGCCATGCTCGCCGAATACAAGTTGGATGACTTCAACACGCCTTAAAAACATTAATTAGACCATTTTAGGGTATGCAAATGAACTAAAAAAAATTATTGTTACAATGAGGTTCCAGCTGCATTTGAAGCTGCATTAGTTGCTGTGTTGGATGGGGGATGAGGGATGAGGGATGGGGGATGATTACTTAAATAGGAGAACGGCAGATGAACGCTGCAATCTCTGTCTTACTTACAACTTAATTTGATAACACGTGCCAAAAAATCGATTTACTACTACCAAACTCCCTAGCTAATGTTAGATTTAAATGATTTTTTATATTTTGCCCTTCAAATAGGCAGACGGGCCACCTGCTCGTAAGTGGTCACCGTCGCCTGTGTACGCACTCGAGGACAACACTCGAGGAGTGGCCGTTGCTTTGCTTGCTTTAAAGGAGAGTTGTCTTCACTCTTTCTTGAAGAATTATTTCTACACTTTGTCCAATAAAACGCAACCGTGACACACGGTCACTATAAATGTCTCCCCATTGAATGCGAATCGTGATATTCGCGTGTAATAGATGACGTCCGTTAGTCCATTAGGAAATAGGGTTTCCGATAGGACACGTGGCGGTTTTAAAATATGTTAACTGTGTTCTGTCACGGTATAGGGTAATATTTTGAATTAAATGTCATAAAATATACATAATCTACAAAATTCTTTTTTTTAACTGCCTCGTTGGTCGAGTGGTTGCAAGCACAACTGATAATCTAGACGTCCTGGGTTCCAATCTCGGGTCGAGTACTATAGAATTGATTTGTGCCCGGTGTTGGGCAGTAGGCTCACCAGGTATTCCACAGGACGTAAACGTCACT
>DWME01007523.1:0-12553 GCA_018244795.1 Parelbella ahira ahira
CAAATCAGTAATTTATCTTCTTACTCTTCGGATATAATGTTTTTGTACCCTTCGATGGCAATTAAAATGAAATATTACTATTTAGTATTTATTATGATTCATTTTCTACCTGTAGGTACTAAGCTTTGATTTTAATGATAGCTGCACGATGATTTTAATACTTAATACTTGATATTCATAAGCTCCTGTAATTGATTTTCCAGTATTAGGTACATACAAAGGTCTACTTAAGGTTTTAAACAGGATCAGATACATACATTAACTAAGGTTATGCAGCAAAAGACCCTAAATGTATTTCAGCGGTTCTTTGAATACTTTAAATATAAGCATCGTGAAAATAACCCTTTTAGCAAGCTCTCAGAACTCACACATCTCCTATTAATATATAAACGAACATGTAAGTTCGTCTTTGCATGGAAATAATCTTATGAATCGGTATCAAATTGGAATTTGTGATTCCAAATTGAATCTTATCCAGGCTCTTGGCGAAATATACTAAAATATTCAGTTACGAATATTGCTCTTGTAGGCTTTAAGGAACCATAAATTCCAATATTCTTGTGCTAGTGAGTTTCGCTTTGACGTTAATGAGACAAGTTAAGTTACGTCATACCATTGTTGTGTAATTAAAAGCCTGAAATAATTTTATTAGGTCACGTCAAATATGCGTCGATTGACATAAATCCCGTGAGCTTTACTGATAATAAGTACAATGAGAGAGATAATTTTGAAATTTTCATAGAATATTCAAATATTGCTAAGGGATTGGCAATTCAATAGACGAATACAATAACTATAAAAAAAGGCGTTTTTAGTTCCATCCCGAAAAACGCACATGTGCTAAGCCGGTACATATGGGTACATATAATCATGTGTTAAATACTCACGAAACATTTAATAGTAAAATAGCATAATAAGCATCGATTTTCGCATGATTCAGCGCAACGGGGGGTCATAAGTCAAACGAAGTTTAAACGCACCAGAAATTAAACTTCCCATCCATTTTTAACATCGACTACAAATTGCCGCTATGAATTTGGCTCGCGAGATTTTCAAGCAAAAACAAACAAAAGCTCACTCACCCCGTTTACGTCCAGCAAATAAATCAGTTCGGTGGCGAAAATAAAAAAAAGTTCCCCCAATAAGTCTGTAGTAGATTTGAAAGCGTGTTTTGAATAAACAAAGAGCCTTCATGCCAAACAAAGCCATTTGCGCTCGAAAATTGTTAAGTCAACTGTTACAAGGACATTTATCGAATTGCAACGACTGGCTTTGTTTCGACGCTATCTATATTAATATTGTAATTGCTAAAGTGACATTGGCTGTGTTATATTTTTGCATAAAATGGATAAAAAGACTTAGTAGCGAAATCGGTTGAGTAATGGATAACGACGCAGGCTACTAAGAACGATTATTTTAAATGAACTCCTAAAGGGGCCAAATAAGGGACGAAAGGTTGTTTCGACTTTATTTAAGGCTCCGGGCGAACGAAGTTTTGGGTAACAACTGGTACTAAATATGTATGTATATACCTACATTACAGCAATCAATGTGAGTGTTGACCTCAATCACATGTAATACAATGCGACGTAATCTGACTGGCTTTTTGGTCTAGTGGTTAATGACCTTGATTGTTGAGCTGGAGGTTGTAGGTACAATTCTAACCTGGAACGAATATTTTTCTAGGGAATATCAGTGTTAATTCGCTGGCTAGATGTAAAGAAGATGGAAAGAAGTACTTTATCAAGCGTCTGGTTAGTACAGTAAGCTCTGCGAAGTTTAAAACCAGATGGTCCTCCATTAGTTGTTCCCAGGTGGCCTCGTTGGTCGAGTCGTTGAAAGCGCGTCTGCCGATCGGTATGTCCTAGGTTCAAATCCCCGATAGGTTACTATTTCTGGAGGTGATTCGGAGTTTGGAACTATGCTCGCTATATGGCAATAGGCTCACCATTTATTCCATAGGACGTAAAGGTAGCTGGTAAAACGTGGGAGTGTACTACACTCCTCTGCCTACCCCTTCGGGATTACAGGTGTGATGTTACGATTTTCTTATTTGGAAAAATTTACGGTGCTATCATGTACACACATTTTATTAGATAGTCACATTATCACAATACGCATATAAAGCGGAAAAGCAGAGCATATCAGTTACCGAGTGTTACCCAAGAGACGCCAAAGGAAAACGAGGAAGAAAATATACTTGGTGTGGAAATGGAATAAAAATTACAGCGAAGCCAAACTGGGTTTAAAAAACAAACCAAGGAAGGGTATCTCGAGATAGGTAACAGTGGCGACTGCTGAAGGAAGCTTTTGACAATAGGTACACCGAACTGCGTGTGACATTTATAAATCAGTACTGCAGAAATAAAATAAAGGAAATTGTTAGTTAGATTAATTGTCTTCTTCTTATTATACTACACGATCATTTTCCGGACTCAGATGTTTTTCCTTGCATTATTACAAATAATAATATAAGCTTTTATGTCTGATGCTCTAGTCAGACTGAGAACATTTTATTAGACAGATCGTTTATCAAAGTACGGACGCCGCCCGCCCTCAATGAGAGACCGTAAAAGAAATTTTTTTAAAAGCCTCTTTAAAGTGTGCGTCATACATCCGGCACGACATCGACACTGTAACGATAAATCCTTGGATAATATATTTGTTTTATCTATCATATATTCTGTAACAATTAAATTATTTGCACTCTTTATATTATTCTATTTAACAACTATAGCAGTCTCGAAAATTAGCCAATTCAAACGTTACTTTCGTAAATATGATTTGGAATTGTACTCGTATTTGAGATTTATAAAAACCTAGAAAAAAATGGTTTCAGTGGGTATAATAGGTACAATAAGATAGCGAAATCAGGCTGTGACTTACTCATTTCGTGTTCTATAAATAATTGGATATACAAACGTAAGCACATTAGATACCCGCGTCGACATCCCTGTTTAATAAATGATTAGCCTTTCAACTATTTTTTGCAAAAATAAAGAAGTGTGTTTAATGGATCGAATAATTTTGAAAATTTGTGCCCTTAGAGATACAATTTTTCTTTTCAGTTCAACGCAGAATAATATTTCACTATTCAACAAACTGCTTACTCGTATATTCCATGGGACGTAAACGTAACTGGTGAAACATGGGAGTGTACTACACTCCTCTGCTACTCCTTAGGGGATTATAGGCGTGATGTTACATGTAACGTGTGTGTTATAAGATCTAAATATGTATAAATTACACTCTTAAGTTCAAAATCCGCAACGCGCGTAGCGGGTGTGTGTGGAATATTCTAAAGAAACATACTTGAATACTACATGAGTAATTCATAACTAATATATTCATGTACTGCCATGCCCTTTTTGTTTAACTAAATATAATATTAAAAAAGATATTTTAGTCATGTTCGTATTTGACCTTAAAATGAAAAAATGTGCCTTGACTTTATAAAACAGTATCTACTAAATAGGCTAGTTCTTTGTTACCTTTAACGACGTTTATTTTATCTAGAAAATATTGAAGTAAGCAAAGTAACGTAAGTATGTCGGGCGTATATCTTACTTTTAATAAGCCCTTGTGTTTTTTATAACTTTCTAAAATACTTAATACCCTTTTAACTATATAGTTTATATATATTAGTATTATATATATTAGTATTATATATATTATATATATTAGTATTTATATATATTAGTATTATATATAGTATATTTATATACCTTTTATAATGAATTGTCCATTACACAGAGATATACGAGTACGTCGATGATGATATAGATAGGTGTATGGATTTAATGAAAAGCAGAAGGAAAGATTTATGTCTGTACCAAAAGGTATTTCTATAGAGCATAACGATGGAATATAACACAAAACCCGCAGTAATACAGCCACTAATCCGAGTTCAGTGATGAATGGTCCGCTTGTCGGTGTTCATCGGTATAATCCAGTGCCGGTGACAGATTTCAGTTCTATACACCCCGTCTCGAGCAAGATTTATACCTACATATCAATGTTGACTTTATATATATATATACAATACACACACAGACACACATCCACACTTATGCACACATACACTCACGACCACACAGATACTCACAGACTTCCACTGTTGGAATAGTGGACACCTTTATACATACACACACGGCTACACAGAGATACAAACAGACATATAGATGCACACAAATATACACTTACGTATACACACTATGTCACACAGACACTATGACACACACAAATCTACACAAATACGCACAAACATACGAACAGAAACAAACGCAACCACGCTGTTTTTTCGTTATACCTTTACTCTTGTTCCAAAACTGTCCACTTATACTCGCTATACTTCACTTTCATAATTGCGTCACTGAAATGTCAGTATAAACGTACGTAGCAACCATGGAATACTATTAGCATAATTTTTGAAAGGAATGGTACAATTACGCTTCAGAAGGTTAAATATTATATCATGGAAGCCTTTTCCGTTGCTAAGCAACAGTTCTGGCTTCTTAATATTCCAAATTGAAAGGTTTTAGAGACAGGAAACGTTCTGATTCAGTCCTCAGGAGCACGTGTTGTTCAGCTTGGCGTTTTATTATCTGTTTGCTTATTAATGGATAGTTTGTGTATACTGATAATCAGATTTTGAATTATCTTCATGATAAACAAAATTGTTAAGCGTCACATCACGCCTGACATCCCCGAAGAGGAAGTAAGAGGAGTGTAGTACACTCCCACGTTTCACCAGGTTTGTATAAGTCCCATGGAATAGATGGTGAGCCTATTGCTATAGACCCGGGAATACCGGGAATACCCGACCCGGGATTTGTACCTAGGACCTCCCGATCGGCAGTCGCGCTGCCAACCACTCGACGAACGAGGAAGTCAAAACTTTTATATACGGAAAAATGCTTGTGAACCCGGAAAATAGTATCACTATTTGATTGCTAAAAACAAATCAGTCTAGCGTCTATTGTTCTTTCCTTTGAATTTTAGTTATAAAGTTATTGGTTTTATTGAATAACTAAATTCAAGTCTTCTATGTTGCTTATTTCAAATTCCCCCGTTCAAGAATTTTTTAGAAAGATCATTCAAGAAATGGTTAATAAAGTTGTGACATTCATAATTCAAAACTTCCAAGTAAAATGGAGATTTGCTGTCGATTTCAGAATAAAATAAATTATTCGATATAAATCGACACGCTCAACGTGCATATTTTATATGTGATTTCGCTTCAATCTTTTTTATATGCATTGTACTCGTATAGGTTGAGAAAATATTTCTCGTTGAATAAACATACAATATTTACATACATACATATATTTAAAACAAGTCGATGTAACTCATTATTTTATTTCGGAACAAACAAACGAACTTGTAATTATAATAACGATGACGGTAACTGTGGAGAATAAATAAATAACATTAACGTCAAATAAAATGGCGGGTAAAAAAGCTTAAGTCTGCTTCATCGCTACCTCTAAAGAATAATGACTAATTTTAACAATGACTATCCCATATTTGTAGATGCTTTAGAAATAAATAAATGTTTAATAAAATGTGTCAAGTGCTTGCAATAGCGAGTGCTGATCGCACGGTCCTGGACTCGATTTTCAGGTCGGATATTAATTATTGGATTATTCTTATATTTATAGTAGAAATTTCTAGCCGGGGCTCGGAGTCTGGATCTCCGCGCGGTGAATCGCAATAGGCTCGCCATCTATTCCATAGTGGGACATAGACTAAATTGATGAAACGTGGGAGCGTATTACACTTCACTGCCTAACCGTTCGGGGATTACGGGTATCTTGTTACGTTAATGTTACGTGTATCGTTATTTCTATTATGTATAATTATGAACTTCAAAAAATCCCTTCTCCGTATTCCGATTGGTGTCATGATAGTAACATAGCAAGATGTATTTTTTGATGTACGTTGTGGCGAGAAATAAATAATCATTTGTACTTTCATTATGTCAGTGTGTTCTATAATAGGATATTCTTTGAGAAATATACGCACATGAAAAATAATGCCTCCTACACAGCTTTTTTGAAGGCTAATGACAGTGGGTATACGTTTCTAAAGCGTTTCATTCGTGATGCTTTCCTAACCCGGTCTTAGTGTGTAATTATATAGTAGGTGGAACCCTTGAGTACGTAAAATGTATGTTGGCACGCGGCCTTTAGGAGGCTTTAAGTGAAAATTGAATTTACGGCGTAATATATCAACGTAATGTCGAGGCTGAAACAGAAATTATAAATTGCTTAACATAATTGTAAGTGCTTTGTTATTTTGCACGTTAATTTGCATTACATTTTCTTTTACAAAGGGGTAGGCAGATATATTTATATAGTTAATAGCTTCATTTAAAACTCTCAAAGGCGAATATTTTCTGTATTGCGACCTACAACAAACACTTGTAATATACATAGGAAAGGAAATTAGCTTTACACAGGGACTTTCGGCCGGGAAATGTGCGAACAAATCTCTATCAAGTAATAGGAGAATTTTTTAAATGAAGTCTCTGTCACAACTGTCGTCAAATCATTGTGAGTTCTTTGTCGAGTACAATATATATCAATCAATTGACGTATATTTACTTCAAAGCTTTGTTATTGTTGCTTCTAAAGTTGAGTCTATGGTGTTATGCAACATGCAGAAGGTTTGCTGTGTGTTCGACCATCTTCTCTGCTCGTCATCATCATCATTAGCCCGTTTCCTAACAACTCCTTATTGAGCTAGTCTAGAATCCAGGTCGAATTTAGAAAATAATTTTGTTCATCGCGATTGCTATAATTGTAATGTTTTTGTGTAAGCCTTTGAAGTTCTCATTGTGGCTCTTTAGAGATTGGAGTACGGTCTTTCGTACAAATGCCCGTCAAAGAAACGACACATATAAATTATCTTATACAAAGTCACATAATATATTGTACATATATACATAAAACGTATTTTATTTGTTCGAAAATCTGTTAGAAACGGCATAACTTTCATAATATCTCCAGTGACCTTGTTATAGCACTGTGTCTGAGAGTCTTATACAATTGTTGTAAAAGTATTACTACACATGACCCACGCTATTCTTATACTTTCTAATAGAACTATCTGGGCCACATTTCACTGAGTAAACAAGGCGAGCTGAATTAAGCCTGTCCTACTAACATTCAGCCCAGAAATAGTTGTTGCATGTAAACACATTACAAAAGCGATTCTGTTGCATAGTAGCTGCGGTTTACTTACAAATATACCTTGCTGTATTTATATTCAATTCTTTCAACAGCGTTTTTTATTACGAGAAGCTTTGTTTAATATGTAATGAGTATACTTTACGGGGGTTTGTCAAGGCACTGTTCTATGACCTATACTTTTCCCTCTGAGTAATGTCTTGTTCTAATTCATTGAATGAAATCGTGAATACGTGGACGCTGAGCATTAATACTAATTTTGAAATATTGGTTTCGCTTCCCAGAAACTAAGCAAACTTGTATTCACTAGTACTATGTCAGATCATATCAACGTAATAATTACCGTTTTCAACTTTTTTCATTTTCTAATTTATGGTGAGTAGGTAACAAGCAAACTTTTGAGTCTCATCAAACCGAAATACTAACAAAAGTCTGATAATTATGTCTCTTATCTTGACAGTACAAATAATTTAATGACATACGAGAACTTTTTTTATTTCAGATTTATGTAATAAATAACAGAATTCGTGGCACTCACCACGTTTTAACTATATATTCGCTAAATTTGAGCTTACGTCTCTCTTTGAATTTAAGGGTGGTTGGCAGCGGGGTCGAAAGTGTTACTCGTGTGCGGGTAAGTGGAAAAATGCGAAAATCAACTGTTCAAATGTTTTAACCTCCCTAAATAACTCGGTGACAAGGCTTAACGATTATTACAAACATCTAGTACTAGGCATGGGCCTATTAGTCAAATCGTTTGAAATTTATTACAGAATCAGGATTATGAAGGCATTCATATATACAATACACGACAACAACAAACTAAGCATAACAGGTTTAATTATTTATACGAAAACTAATTACATTAAGTGCTTGCACGTAGCCACTGCGAATACATATAAACAATTAAGTTTTCATGAATGTTAATTACAATTTAGAAAGCGTAGTGCTTGGCGAAATGTTTCGGTAAGCCAATATTAATGAGTGTTGGTTTAGGATGAAGTATCCTGTATTCCACGTAATTTGCCTACGCTATAGAACATACCCTAAGAGATGTTAACTTATTTTCAACAAACCCGAGACGAGTTCGACGAAATGTGAGATTACAAAGTTGTTATTATTCAATTCATCAGATAAATATTTTATCACTGTCATTTTCGTTAAACTGACTTCTTTCGTTTTATTTTAATTTGAAACATTCAGTTTTATAATGTGACGTTCACTAATACATAATTAATTTGAAAAATGATATATTGCGCGAAATCGTTCCAATGTTAGAATTAAATATTGTAAGAACATGTTTTACAATTTTGTGAAACCTGTAACCGAAGTGGGCGTATAAAAAGTCAATATTATACGTGACATAATGTTTATGAATCAAATCCAATATCGCATCGTACTGATGATATATCACAAGTGAGCAAAGCCTCGATTCGTCCTAACGTGAACCATTTTGCATATTCATGACGGGTCGGAACAATTCCAATGGAACGGCGGAGAACGGAACGGCCATTGTTTCTTTGTTCCAAACGCCATTCTTTCCGTTAGCGGCAATTAATGAGTTATTGCATTGGAAACTTCAATGTAGTGGAACGTTTTACTTTACGGAATCTACGTTCCGCAAACAAGCTATCGCGACAGCTGATTGACTTATTATAGTAAATTTGAAATTAAATTAAAGTTACGTTAATTAAATTACTCACTCGTAATTATAATTAATTGATACGATCACAGTTTAAAGGTTGCAAACTCTTATGTTTCTGTGGTTGCGTTTGCTACATTTTACGCCTTAGCCATTACTACTTCGTACAAGAAGATAATTAAATGATAACGAACTAATATTAGATAACTAGAACGATATTATAATCTTTAATTAACAAATTGTTACACACAATTTGTTACTATTTGTTAATGACACGAAGTATACACAAGATTAGTTCTTCGGTTTTAAAGTAAAAATGTAATAAAATACACAGATTCATCAGCGACAGTGTAATTTACTGTCGATTTTATAAGCTACTTCATAGGTGTTAACAAACTAGTAACAACTTTATCGCAACAACACACTTAATAAACAATTAGCAAATGCTTTCAGACAACACGTGGGAAGTGTTTTGATATTATAGTAGTCAGCATAGGGACGAATCATATTTACAACAACTTTAGTTTAGGATGAGCTTATACGGCGGAGTCAGTTTACATAGGACCTCTATGTACATATTAGGGCCGCTCCAAGTACGGTTTCGACATACGAGCGTATTGACTTTTAACTCCAATTTTTATTTTTATCACTAGGTTTATTTAATCTATCAGCGGCTATTGAAATTTCATTCGATTTTGACTAAAATTTGTAACAATAGTGTCACAATACAATATTGTGAGTTGAAAAAGTTAATAATATTTCATAAAGAAGAATCATGCGAATGTAGCTCCATGCAAAAAAAAATTGATTTAATACGATTATATCGATTCTATACTTTTTTATACAAAAATAATGAAATAACGTACAAACAAAAATAACCTTGAAATATTTGTCTTTTTAAGTATAGTGGAAGACGTACAGACTCAGTAAAGAAGTTGTTCTGATTATACAACCATATTTCACTACAAAAAGAGAACATTTAAAATTACCTTCAGGTACGGCTAAAGAAGTCAGCAAGAAATGTACACAGGCTGCTCCAGTCCCGTGGCCCATTAACGTTACATTGGACGGATCACCGCCGAAGACCGCCACGTTCTCCTTGATCCAGTGAAGCGCTGCGATCTGGTCCATCAGGCCGTAGTTGGCAGGCGAGCGGGGGAACTCATCCGAACGAGGGTTCAGGAAGCCTGTTGAGAAAAATATAATTAAGTATTTTTTGGGATCACGGAAGGAAATTCCATTAGCGAAAGTATATATTTTTTTATATTTATTCCATTATGATTATCCTATATTTATTTTCGCTCTTTGTTTTTACCTTCATACGTATTCCCCGAAGGAGTAGGCAAAGAGTAGTACACTCCCACGACTAAGAATTTATACTCTAAATTGTATCATAAAATAGAGAATGGGAAGGTTGTCATATACTAAGAAGAAATCCGTCCCTGGGCGACTACTAGAAAATTCTAAGTTAAAAAAGTCCGTTAGCACTTGAACAGAAATCGACCCCATGACTTCTTGATCAACAGTTGCGCTTCCCATTCCATCAACGAGGCAGTCTCGTGTAACGTGATTATATTAATTTGTTTAAAATAACGAAGACATCCGGTTTTCTTTGAAAGAGTTATTATAATTATTATTATCCTAATTGCAAATTTATTACAAATATTTCAATTTCCTTAATTTATTCTGTATAGATATTTTATTTCAAAGTTAAAGCTGCTATAGACAAATAATCCTTAATGGACCAAAAAAGGTAAAGGCAAAATAAATAAGACGCATAATTGAAAAGGCTTGTTAGAGCAAAAACTTTTGATGTTACCTCTATTGGGAAATCGGAAGCGTAAAAACCTTCATTTCAAGAATTCTAGTTATAGAAAACCCTTTGAAATATTATCCTCTTTATTCGGATACAAATTTCACTTCCATCCTCAATTTTTTGCTTCCCTTATAACGTTATTTACGTGACAACGTAAATGTCCCTTCAATTCTTTGATCTACAAAAATCTTTCTTCCAACAAGAAAAATATGGTGGCAGGTACACAAACAGTCCTATACAAACCTCTGGCTCACGACCAACGAACAATTTCATTTCAGTAACAGGTTCTAATCCACTTAGTACAAATGTATTTAGGGAATTAAACGTAATCAGTTTTCATGTTTCATGTACGTCTCTAATAAATCTTTTTCTAGCTTTATATGTAATATTTGTGGTTCGTATATGGCAATAGGCTTACCCCTTTCGCCGTCGGACGTATGTATAATATTATACACGAATCGTGAGTGTACCATAATCCTCTGCCAACCGCTTTGGGAAATACAGGAGTGATACTATCATTTCTTATCACACATATATATAATATTTCATTTAATGTTGATTGAATTACTCGCAAAAAAATATGTATCGCGTCTCATTTCTTAGTTATTCTTACAAGTATAACAATGATTGCTCCTATGATTGATTCAAGTATAGAAGATAATTTAACTATCATAACTGTTTTTATCTTTGTATATCTTAATGTACAAAATTTGCATATGATAGAAATATATAGAATTGTGAAACATTATAATCCAGTTCGGTTCTTATTGTATAAAACTACAAAATTATTTAAACTGGTATTATTTGCAATGCGCACAAAATATTATTATTTCAGGTAGAATCTATATAATACAATTCATCAATTACAAATATATACATATTTGAACGTCTACATATATAATCATAATATTTTAGTTAAACAATAACATACATATGTAATACTTGCATTCTGAAAATGGCAAAAAACGTTATGTTTTAAAATTTAAAGTACTGAAATCTAAAAATAAATAGACAGGTCTTGAAATAAAGGGCGCGGCGAGAGGCACGACGCTAAAAGGAATATTCTGTGCAAAAATAATTTAATTGTGAATGAAGTCGTGGGCAAGACGCCATTACTGCGCGAACGGGGTACTTTCCTCGGTTAATTATTTTCTCCCGTGGTAGACGGAGTCAAAGGAAAGGATTCTTGAGGTAGGTAACTATTATTTCAGTTTTTCCATCGTCTGCTTGGATTCTTTCATATTTATTTCGTGGAATAATTCTTAACAAGTAACTCTACAGAAAAGTAATTATGAATTGCGAATTACCTATATTTCGGTTATTAAAAGGAACGATTCCACGACATTCGAATAATATCAGAGGTGTTAATTGTTGTGAATAAACAATATCGCCAAATACATATTCGGAAAAAAAAATGTACCTACTTATAAACATTGTGTTAGCAAAGGTGGTAAATATTAGTCATAGACTAGACACATATTGTATTTATGTATTTCTAACGCTCAGATATCTTTATTTGATTCTAAATGATTTCTAATATTGTGAACTAAATTGACATGATTTATATTTGTAACACGCACGACAATTACAGTAACGTCTTTGTGCAGATGTCAAGTTTATCAGAGGCTTCTAAAAAATCCAGATGCGGTTATTATATTTATTGCAGTCAGTAGCACACAAATACGCACACACACACATATGTATTATACATATGGGCTCATAAGATCTCCATCCTCTCAATCTGCCTTCGTAGTGCAATGGACTACTGTTGTATTTATATACTCATGCATTGTACTCATGTGTCATATATCGTCATGTCATGTTTCGCAAATATCGCGGACGTCGTCGACCACCTGGAGTCACCGTAACCGCGTCTCACAACGCCGTAAAATAAGTGAATTAGTT
>DWME01007524.1:0-12552 GCA_018244795.1 Parelbella ahira ahira
TAAAGTCCCTCCAGAAATAGGACATCTGACATCATTAAGAGTTTTAAATCTAGTGAGAAATTCTCTAAGTTTTCTGCCTCAATCAGTTTTGAATTGTGATAATTTAGTGGCTCTCTGGCTTTCTGAGAATCAAAGTAAACCTTTAGTGCCTATGCATTCTGAAGTAGATCCCCATACTTATGAACCAGTCCTAACTTGTTTTCTGTTTCCCCAAGTGCCTTTGACCCCTATGGAGTTAAAATTGGAAAATGAAAAAACGGAAAATAATGAAAACCACAATGCATCCCGGCATATTAGCTTTGTTGATATGAAACCATCAGCTAAGATCACAGAAAAGTCAGGTCTATTAAGGCGTGCTCCGACTCCATATCCTAAAGAACTCAGAGCTATGGCAAAACATGCTAGGAATATTCATAAAGATGGCACTCAAGATGTCCCACAGCCAATGCAAAATGCAGTTCATATAAAGGCAGCTAAAATAACACCAACTTTGCAACAAAGATTTGCATCTGATAATAAAAAAGAGTTAGAAAGTCAGCAGAGCGAGAATCCAGATCCAAGCCAACCAGATCCAATGAAAGTGTCAGTTTATGATAATTTGCTACCAGAAAATACATATGATAAGCCCTTGGATCTAACATATGAACAAGATAAAACATATAAAAGTGTTGACCATGCTTTATATTCTGAGAACGATGCAGCAGTTGCTAAAGAATACAAGCATGATGATGTAGAACCCTATATGATGCCACCTAGGCATTATGTCATGAAACAGGGTGATAAGTATTCGCCAAGGGAAGAAGTTACACGAACAAGTTCTGTGATGCAAACAGCTGTTTACGGTAACGATATGGATCACAATACTTATCACCTAAGTAAAGACAGTAGCTATCGCAGTTGCCCTGAAGAGGGTCATCACATACAAAGAATGTGCCATGGTCCTCAAGAGAGACACATAGTTAAAGATCCAATGATGTTACCACATTATAAAGAATTTGCTTATAATTCAAGGCCATTACCTGATCCATCTTTTGATCCAGTCTATTCTAGGAAAGAGCACATATTATGCCATTCAGTACCTGAAGAAGAGTATCGTGAAAAAATGTTTAATAGTGAAGGCTTTGTGTGTGAAAAAGATAAAATCTACAATCAGCAGAAATATGATGTATTCAACTATCATCCTCATGGAAACCGTGAGTTGCCAAGTCCTAGAGTTCATACTGTTAGTCATGTGGTCAGTTCAACAACAATGCCAAATTTGAGCCATTACAATAACATATATGAGAGAGGATCTGTTATAGACAGTCATCATTTCCCACCAATCATGCACCAAGTATCAACAAATGCAAGTATTTACGGTACTACTCCTTCCAGTCCAACATATGTGGCATCACAATCTCCAGAACTGTATTCTCCAACTGGTCACACTAACACTACAAATCCATATAGAATGACAAATACCCCTCTCATTTCTGATGATGGCAGTTTCGGCCATGTCCAGTCACATGCTAGTCAGACAGTAATGTATGATTTATATGAGGGTGTACCAGCTTCCTCAAATGCTCCAAGTGTTATTAGTCATCGTCATAGTCCAACTGAGCTATCGGAATCAGTCTACATGCGTGGTCAGCCTCCACCTTACCACATAGCAGCCCCATATACTAAACATGCTCAGTATTTTAATGGTACTGGAGGATAGCGGTGTCCGTGTTGTCATAACTATGATTAACCTGAAACATTTTACTTAACTCATGATTATTTAATTGTTTAACATTGGTCTGGTTAATCATGTTGAGAACTGATTCTAGATGTGCAAATTAAATGTGATATATGTAATAATGTTGAGGTTTAAAAGTAATTATAAGGTGCTAAGATATGGATCATATTGGAGCATTACCCAAATGAATATTTTTGAGTGTTGGTTTTCAAACGGCAAGTGAAATTGTAAATTGTAAATGTGTAAAACTCTGTAGGTACTACTGAAGTACAATGAGTAACAACTATGTTGTATCAGATTAATATAATAAAATATAAGATAACATATTATGTTATGTATTCATGTTAAAGAAAATATTCTAAACAGGACTTCATAAAGTGTAATATGTATTATCTGAAAATGTCAATAGACTTATGTTGCATTTTATTTCTGTAGCAATTAAATATATAACTGTTCGTTTCACTATTGACAGGATGTGAGATGTATTTTAATTTTAGTAGAATTAATTTAATAAGTTTATTTAAGTAGTACCCATTAGTGTTATTCTAACTTACTAGTTATATCGAAATAATCTGACACTAGTTATAATCCCAATTCTACTGTCAATTGAATGTTAAACATTTGTTTAATTCATTGGACTCCTATTAAAGGTTCAATAACTAAGATTTTAAAGTTACAAACTGGTATTATTTTAATTTTGAATTGACTGTGTTGAATTATTCACTAATGGGTATTCTCTTACAATTAACATTGATGATACATATTCATCACTCATTTTATTATATGGTCTTTTTAATTGAAAAGATTGACACCTACATTGAAGGTATAGCACAGCTTTAATGTTTTAAAGATCTTAAGAATCCGATTTGCATAACAATTTAGTCGAAATAAATGTCTGTCTTTGTTCATGTATAAAAATATGTTTAAAAAAGTCCTTTGTTTTAAAAAATGCCCTGAAATGTGCATACATTCAATTTGTTTAAATACCATTGATTGATCAATAGCTTGATCGGAGGATTGTGTAGCAATATTTTAATCCATTTTTGGCACATGATCATGGTAATTCTTTTATTTAATCATCCAAGCGAATTCAATTCAATTGTAATTGATATTTTATTGCGTCAACCTGGTGAATTTGTTAAAGAAGAATTGCACGCCAACACCCATTCAAATCTCACCACTTATTCAGTATGAAGGAAATCTTTAAAGTGCCATGACATGTACCTTATTTTTTGGTGATTCTTAATTTCAACATTGTACATAATACATTTTTTGTAGATACCAAAAGTTACATTAAATTGCAACTCAACTGTAATTTAACATGAATAAAACTACCATTTAATTGTTATATTATTATTTATTTATAATTTAGCAAGGATTTCAGATATTTTCTTTATCTATTAACTTTATTTAGTAGGAAAAATAAATCTAATTTGCTCTCTAACATTTCTGATATTTTAAGAATTTATTTTATTACTCTGTTCTGTATATAATCATCCATTTATTCATTTATTAGTAATGTCTAATAATTTGCTGTGATTATTTATGCACACATTCTTTGAATTATCACAAAAAGAGAACTATAATTTTATATGGCGTCTATCGTGTTTTTATGTTTTAGGTATGTGAGAGACTTGAATTTCGTCTTTGTCGGGTTGTTCCTAATTTAGTATAAAGTATAATTTATGTAATTTTTGTAACTATATTTATATATAATAATTATGATAAATAATTTCATTAGCTTCTACTTAATTTCATTTAGTAATATAAATGTTGTTGACAACACAATGACAGCTGACACATCAATGGAAGAATTCCATCACCTCATACGAGAGTAAAATAGGGGACATTGTGACGAAATAATATAACAAAACTGATTATAAACTTCAAAATATTTATTTAATAAATAATCTTCTTGGCAGTGTTAAGACAATCTGCACTTGAAATATTACTAGTTATCTAAGAACAAATAACAAATTAATTATAACCAATAATACTTTCAGATGCATGAGAGCCAAGCCAACTATAATTCATCATAAAACCATGGAATAATAATTAACATATATATGTAAATAAACTTCAAGACATTTATTTGGGAAAAACTTGTCAATCGGTTAGTTTTTTATATTTTTCAGGGGAACGTAACGTTATGTTTCCTAATCTCGGTATTTTAGACCCGACTAGCAGATACGATTCTTTATCCGATTTCCTATATTTCCTGTATCTTACCTCTTAAAAGTTGTCTGTATGACCTGTTAAGAGTTTCCCAATACTGCTTAGCCATGCTTGATAATGCTTGACCTTTTGTTATTTATCAGCAAATTTAAACAACGCAAAACTCCTCACTCAGTGTTTTTAAAAATAAGAAATGGGAATCGAATGAAAGTAGTACATATAGTTTTTCGACTCTTAAGAAAAACTTTTAAATGTAACATTATCTACATAAGCAGTGATAGCCTTATTGTTAAGAATTCAGCCTCTCACTCCGGGGGTGCTGGGTTCAAATCCATGCCGCGCACATCTTTACAAAACTGCGTTTTAAGTTTTAATGACACTTGCTAACGGTGACGAAAAACATCGTGAGGAAACCTGAACACCTTCGAATTTATAAAAAAAATATTTCTAAGGTGTGTGAAATCTGCAAACACGCACTTGGCCAGCGTGGCAGACCATGGCCTTAATCCTCTCAATATGAGAGGAGACGCATATTCCAACAATGGAATGTTAAATTGGTCGATTATTATTTTTTTATTATCTACATTATAGTTTTCCTTGACTTTTGAATCTTTGTTTCAAAATGTTAAGCTTTTTTCGTATTGTTAGTGTTCAAAATTGTCACTTTTCCGATTTTCGAAAAAACTTCGAAATCTGTATAGGTAGGTACATAGGTAGCAGTACAGGGTTTTTCCTCTCTTCTTTTCTTTAAGGGTGTTTGTGAATCGCCTATGGGCTGAAATTTGTGGGTACTGTGAGGGTATTGTCTAAACCAGTATTTCTCAACTTATGGTCCGCGGACCCTTGGGGGCCCGCGAGTTTGTATATGGGGGTCCGCCGTCTTGTCTATGGACATTTGAATCAATAAATAAATGCCAGCATGTCTCGTAATCGCTATGCTTACTTAGCACGACGAACAAGCGGGATCCGACTGAGACTGACTGAGTGAAGTGAGTGAAACCGCCCGGGGTCCTTGAAAAAGTTTAAGAAACGCTGCTCTAAACATTTATTTCACGTTTTTTTGATATATTCAAATTTTCTGGAGAGGATCTTACGGTAAAATTAGGTAGGACGTGCTATATATATATTATAAAACGCTTTATTCTTCCACGAAGTTTCCGAATTATCAAAGTAGATAGGGTAAGGCTTGTAGTTTTGAGAGTGCAACATTTATCACAAGCTGTTGGATGAAATATTTTGGGTGTGAGCCAACTTTGGAGACAGCACAGGGCAAAAACCGTGGTAGACACTTCATAACATGTTGCGACCTCAGTTTCTTAATCAGCCATGGTGACTTTGTTGATTTGGTTGGATCTCTCTGAACCATCTTTCTTGAGTTTTGGACAGTTATTGTTTCGGTTTCTTCTAGATATAAAACTTTTGTTCTGCTATGCTGCCTCATTAAGTTTTCAAGCTATTTTGGCATCTTGCATCAAGAAATGTTGAAACGCCAGTCCATGTACAATTAACAATATTAAACGAATTTTTATATAGAAAAATTTTTGCTTATATTATGAACGCAGCACTTCTTGTGAGAACCACTAATGTTCTTTATAAAAATTGTACACTTAAATTTTCTTTTCACAAAGTATTAGACGGAGCAAGAAACGAACCGAATGTCAAGTTTATTTTTTTTAAGTATCAAATGTCAAGTGTTTCAAGATGGTCTCTGGTGCCACTGTTCGTACTTTATTAACGCTAAAGGAATTAAAAAGGAATATATTAATATTGTCTGTCGTATAGGGCACTTTGTCACACTGTTCCATTTTATCCTATTATCCTAATTTATCATTATTTCATTATCCTAATCTTCACCTATAGAACAAAACTTGTCCTACTATTGTAGAACGACCTAAGTAGGATATACGAAATGTTAGTAGTTTTCGAGTAAAACTTGTGATACACACAGGTTACTTCTTACAATTTAATTGTATCACAATATAAGTACCTCGACAATTACAACCATCAAAACGTAGCTTAAAAATTTCATAGGTATTTAAAATTTTGATGAAAAAATCTACCGTTTATGATGTTCATGGTTTAATTCTTTTTCCCACTTCGCTTAATGTCTTATCGTTTAATATTTCCCCTGAAATGATGTAGAAATGTAAAGGTAGTTGTGAAGTACATATAAAAATAGGTGTGTAGATTATAACACCACAATTATGCGATCTTGAACTTAAAAGTTTTTTTTTTCATTTAATCCGAAACTAACTCGGCAAAGAAAAGTCAACATCTCGAAGTCGTGTCATTAAGACGAATCCATAGATCAATTTATGTTTTCAAACAATTGTATACTTACTTATAATCTAGTCAATAATACATTTTATTATATTATGCTTGATTTTATCCAACGGTTTTTATATACAGGGACCATAATGTGTACGTCACAGAAATAATTTTTCTCGTTACATTACATAAGCATATCTTTAATGATTCAGCATAAAAATAGGAAATATAAATTATGTATGTCATTATCAACAATATATACGTAGTCTTCGTATGTATGTTTATGTAACTAATAAAGGTAATTACCTTGTTCGATTTTTGTTTATGTCTATCGAATGTTATCTAAATTTAATAATAATAATAAATAATAATCACATACCCGTAGTGTTAATTATAGTATATAGTTGTTTATTGAAAAATCTAATAGCCTAATTATACTTTGTAATGTCACCGCGCTCTGTTGTAAATAAATTTATTTCCATAGACCATATAAACCATCGATTCTATTTAAACGTCAAATATTGCTATATGTAATAATTTTATTTATATGATTAATTTTATTGCAAAATATGTCCGTAGAATGTATGAAAGTTTTCTTAAAAACAATGTGATTACACCTCGACATACGACGTATGTACCTACGTTCTCCAGATGTAAGGGTACGATGTTCACGGTGTTGAGTCCCCAATGTTCACTATTTTAATTTTTACTATGTACTTATCTAACATTGTATTGTTAAAAGTATTTTTCATACTAACGTAATGCCGTCATGAGAAATGCGTAAGGGTACGGGTGCTAAACTTAATTACTTAAAGCAATTTAATATGCAAGTCTATTTATTCTTGTATTTGTATTAGTATAAATAATACCAAAATGCTATATTTTCTAAAGACTGAAACCTGAACATATCATTTAATTGTGTATTTTCTTATCACTTTTTTGGGCCTTTTTTTTTTGTCTTGAATATTTTATTTATGGTTAGTTTAATTTACGCTTTGCGGCCATATTTCGGACATAGACAATATGTGAGTAAAACTTATTTCCGGCTTCTTAATTTGTTTTTACTATTTAAATATTTATTTCGAATTTTTATGCCTATTGCTCTTTGGTGCATGCAATATATTGCATAAGATTTGTTAAACGAACAATTTATCTCATGACATATAGGTACTTTAATATTTTGAAGATAACTGATACAATTTTTACTCGACCTATTACGACAAAAATACTGCTCAATCAAGTACTTTACATGCGACCAGCTATTGTTTCGGTGCTTTCACTTCTATACATAGGTCACGTTCCATATACAGGTCACCGTTAGCAACAGCAAAATTGTCTATGATATGGTTGAGGAATTTATGGTTAAATCTTTTTGATCGTTAATCACGTAGTAAGCACTTGAAATATCTCCAATTATTTTCAAAACGTATCTCGTGACGAAGGGATAAATGTAAGGCAGTCTTTGATCTTTGTTACCTCGTGAATATATTATTATATAAAATGGTTGGAAAAAGTACTTCATTATCACATATTATCTATATCCGAACATTTAATCGATATGCATAATTATTTTCATAAAGGCTTAACTACGTACTTATCCGTACTACATAATTACATTTAAAAATAATTAAGATTCAAATGGTTCTCTTGGTAAATATGTACTTAATTTTTATGAAATGTGCCAAAAGCCCTTGGTACCTTTTAAACATTCGTGGGTAACTCTATTGGTAGGTACTATACATAAATGATCCCTCGGGAAAATTTTATTGTTTCTCTATAAAATTGTTACAGCCTTGAGAAGTGTCTGTAATGAAATATTTTTTTGTATTCTCTATTTCTATAATTATTATTTGTACTCCGTCCGACCGAGCGCAATGTCTGTAGAAATCTACGAGAAGATGTGCTACCATCGACTAACATTTTCGCTAAGGTCTTTTATACATATACATTATTTCTTTTTACCCTTTTGTACTAAACAGTTAACTATATTGTGGTTTTCTAACAAATTTTATGAATAAATTTATAGGGGGTTAATATATTTAACTTCCCATGTTTTTAAACTCGTTCGTGGTCAGTTTCTATAACAAACGTTTTAACTCGCTCGCGGTCCTATTTCTATACGAGGTGTTCCTAATTTAAAATGAAAAGATGTAGCAGACGAAAAATTAAGCGTTTTATGCACTGTACGTGGTACCTTCTGTCTGACATGCAGCCAAATATATCCTTATTGTAGAATAGATAGTGTGTAATGACATTAAATATGTTACTTCTATTACTGTTAATACCTTTCGCGTAGTTTTTGCGCAGTTGTCTCAATTAAAACAAAAGCATATTTACGTGTATACTCAACCCCACTATAAATTAGTCATATAAAATGTACCAGGTAAAACTCTTCAAACGCTTCAGTTAATTCGCTTCAGTCCTTCCTACTTCTACATTGTGTTTATTAATATTTTACTGCTAAATTCTCACCATTGTTGTAAAATGTTATAAGTTATAAATAAAGCAACCTTGCTGTTTTTGCATCCAATCTTGTAGCTATATCGGTGACTCCATCATTAAATTAATACAATTATGTATAATGGTCTAAATATTTAAATAATTGTGCTCCTTCGTTATGCGTGTACCGTGATCCCTTCCATATATGTACGTGAATATATTAATATGATATCAAATATGCGTATAGATTAGCTGGGAAATCAATTGTTAGAATAGAAAATAGGCTAATAAAATTATAATTGCGCTTGTTATTTTATTCGAGAGGAGAAATAAACGGTAACAATTAAATTGCGAAAATTGAACTGACATTGCCACATCCGTGACTAAAATCTGTGAAAGGTTAATGATCTGTGTTTAGGAAATTTTTTAAATTTCAGCCAATAAAGATAAATTATTACTGACATGCATAGCTGCATATTATTGTTATTAGGTATACTTATAAGTGCACGTAGACACAAATCCGGTATCAATGGTATACCTCAAGGTAGCATGAGACTAAATTAGTTTAGTTCAGTACCGCACAAAAACTTATGATACATAAATAGTAAAAGTACAAAAATCAAATTTGAATAGAGAACTTATGTAGGAAATCTTTAATAATATGTATTATATTCATTTGTTCATGTCCATAGTAGGAATTTAGACAAAAAAGCATATACAAATATGTGAAAATGATTTGTGAACGAGATGTCACAGATATATATAATAATTGTAATCTTACAGGTAGAGTTTGAGATGGAATAATAATTTATTTATTTAATTATGTGGAATGTAATTTAAAGTTACTTAGATTAAGTACCTACACGACAAATGTAATTAGTTTTGAGGCACAAACATTTTGGCGCTTGTTGCACAAATTAAGTGAACTCGTAAATGAAACAATAATAAATTTGTTATACTTAAAACAAAATATTGTATGAAATATATTTGTTTTATATGTGGAGAATGTGAAATATATTATGTTCTGTCTTCTTATTTCGTATGTTTTGTTCAAAGTGAAATATAGAATTGCCATTAAAACTTGGAACATGTTTATTTGTATTATTTTGCGGATATTTCGTGAAATCTTTATATTTTCCTTACTTCTGTATATAACAATATATACATATGTTTATAAACATTCGTTTTTCCATACAGTTAACTAGAAAATTTCATAGCCACTGAAACATGAATTAAAACACAAGAACAAGCTGTTTAGATTAAAATATCGTTTGCTGTAAACATGGAGAGAAGCATAGTGACACCTCAGTTCAAGTTATCAATGGTATTTAAGGCGTGTGTCGTTTGCTAACACACACTTAGCCAGCGTGGCAGTGTATCGCCTCAACTCTTTACATTATGAGGGGAGACCCGTGGCCAACAGTGGATCAGTTGGTTGATTATGAAAAATAACAACGACATTTCTTTTGAAACGCAATCAATAAAAAGTTTTATATCTGTTAGACTACTATTAGACCGCCTCGTTGGTCGAGCGGTAGCAAGCGCGACTGCCGATCGGAAGGTCCTGGGTTCAAATCCCGGGTCGGGTGCTATTGGATCTTTCTAATTTAGAATTTCTAGTAGTGACTCGGAGTCAGGAATTTGGCCCGGTGTATGGGAATAAGCTCACCACCTATTCCATAGAACTTAAACGTAACCGGTGAAACGTGGGAGTGTACTAAACTCCTCTGCCTACCCCTTCGGGGATTACAGGTGTGATGTTACGTTTTTTTTATATGTTATGGTCGTAAACACCCCATATTGTGTCCAAAATTAGGACATAAATCACTCGACGCTCCTAAGGCTTTATTTATGTTGCAGGAAAAATCCACCTTAGAATTCTTTTTATGGGCACACTCTAGAAACGTGAAATTAGTTCACTAGTTTTTCAGGTCAGTGCAGCCCTCGCTGATAGCTCTTCCTAACTGTTTACATAGAATACTCAAGTGTTTAGGATCATGTTTTAATAAATACAATTTAGTTTAATTTAGTTTTTGGTCTCACAAGTAACAGGAAATTGTTATAATAAACAATAGGTACGTAATAATAAAATATGTGTACTTTGCAGTTAGTTATATATGTTTTTTTGTTATTTATGTTGTTAGACTGAGGTTTTTAATCAACCCTCCCATAATACTCTAATGTTCATGTAATCGATTGATTGCGCGCGCCGACTCCAACGTGTAACTTGCACAGAGATACGAGAGATACGACATATATCAGCTGGTCTCCTAACGAGGAGTTTATCAATTTCACAGTAGGAAAAGTCTAGTAAGTGTTTTGTATTATACTGATCACAAGCAAAATTTTTCTTTAACAATAACGTGGGAAGAGCACAGTGTGAAATATTTTTATTTGTGTAATACGTAAGTTTTCATGAACGGTAACATACGTACATTATTGATTGTGCATTTAAATTTTTTATTATGGACGTGTTTTACATGTTTCTATCATTTTTTAGCTTGGTCTAGTTACAATTGATTTTTACGTAGTGTACCTATACAAGAACGGATAAATAAAATGCCAGGCGCAAGACATAAAATTTTGGGGCACGTCCTCTCGGGCTTCTGTCATAAAATGAATCGTCGTAAACCCCTATATGGAGACTCAATGGAAACTCCGCTTAATCGCTGCCTCACGACGTTTGATATAACTTTACTGGGTAAGTAGAATTTTATAGTTAAGTACGTTTACTTTGTAATTCTTTGAACTATTGTAAAATCTATAAAATGCTTTCTATTTCAGGTGTTGGACATATGGTTGGTGCCGGTATATATGTGCTGACTGGAGCAGTCGCACGCCATATGGCTGGGCCAGCGACAGCCCTTAGCTTTTTACTGGCAGGTATCACGTCGACACTCGCAGCTCTATGCTACGCAGAGTTTGGCACAAGAATACCAAGAGCAGGGAGCGCATATGCATACACTTATGTCAGCCTTGGGGAGTTCTGGGCGTTCATCATAGGATGGAATATTATACTTGAGTATATAATAGGTAAGTTAGAGACATGTTCCTTAAAATCCGTATATTACATCCGTATATTACATCACAATATTTATGATGAACGTATTAATAAAACTTTTCAGGTGCTGCTTCAGTAGCCAGAGCTTGGTCAGGTTACCTCGATGAAATGCTACAAGGCGCTATTAGTAACGCTACAATTTCGGTTACAGGAGAACTTCATGAAACACTTCTCAGTAGATATCCGGACGTGTTGGCATTCCTTATATGTATAGCGGCATCCCTCATTCTGGCAGTCGGAGTGAAAACATCAGCATATATCAACAACGGTCTTACTATTCTAAATCTTTTGGTGATATCTCTTGTTATATTTTTGGGTTTTTATTATGCTGATTTAAGTAACTGGTCCGATAAAAATGGTGGTTTTATGCCATTCGGTTTCAGGGGTGTAATGGCAGGTGCAGCAACCTGTTTTTATGCATACGTTGGTTTCGATAGCATATCGGCATCTAGTGAAGAGGCGAAAGATCCAACACGATCGATTCCTATCGCAACAATTCTGTCTATGTCATTAGTCGGAGTTATATACATCTTAGTGGCTATAGCATTGACATTGATGGTACCGTATAACACTATTGTCCCCGAAGCTGCTTTACCAGCAGCGTTAGGCGAAGTCCACGCAGACTGGGCTAAATATGCTGTAGCTGTTGGTGCTGTATGCGGCATGACGACCACTTTATTAGGATCATTATTTTCTCTTCCTCGTTGCTTATATGCTATGTCAGCCGACGGTTTGCTGTTCGGTTTCCTAAGTGATGTCAACAACAAATCACAAATACCGATATCGAACCTTGTTATATCCGGCTTGTCTTCTGCTATAATAGCATTGTTGTTCGATTTAGAGAAGCTCGTAGAGTTTATGTCTATTGGGACATTACTGGCTTATACTATAG
>DWME01007525.1:0-12550 GCA_018244795.1 Parelbella ahira ahira
AAAAAGATCTCGAGTCGTAAATCAGACTTCTTAGACATTTGCATTCTAAAAAATATATCCCTCTCTTTAAACGATATGGAGGTTCTTTATAAACAAGAACTGCAATACTATCCAATTTAATGGATTTAAACATCGCTCATAGCTCACCAGCTATAACCTTTAGGTTACGGACTGGTCATATTATAAAATATCTAGGTGCCCGCAATACAATCTAAATACAAAACAAACTTGTTACAGATTGTATAAATATAGGTAATTCTGCTATCCTCACTCCCTATCCCACATGTAGACTAGGACTTCGCAAGTAATTCCCTGATGAACCAAAGGTTCTTATTAAAGTAAAGATGTAAACAAAATAGCAGAAGAGCGTCATCAGAAAATAAAAGGAAGGTCATACTTCGTATTTTCCATTTACTCCTACTTTCGGTACTCTTTGGCGGATGGGCGAGTACCTAAAGATGATGTACTCACAACCGTAATTTTCTTCTATAAATACGTATATATGTAGCTTCTTATTAAGCCATCAAACTCATGCCGATACGAGCGTGTACCCGGTGTTTGCATGTCCGCAGTGCAATTTATAAAGTTTAAGCTTACGTAAATACTGGATCGCTTGAGACAAATTGCATTTTAATTTTTCTTGGAGATGCTCTTTATTCATATAGAAACGGCCTTTGATGTTTTTTTTAATATATTAGCCATTTTTCACGAATATTTATAACAATATATAAAATGTTCTTCTATATAATATATTGTTACAAATATATAATTGACAATGATTCTTCATATACATCTTCAACCGTTTTATTATTCCATTAGTGCTCACGGATCTTCTCCCTAAACAAGGAGGGGTAAGGCCATAGTCTGCCATGCTGGCCGTGTGCGGGTTAACTTAACTTATCTTTAACATTTCACTACATAGAATAAAAATTTGCTCAATATAAACCGTGTTTCTAAATCTCCATTCTCAATTGTCGTTATCCATAACAATAAAAAACAAACTAATAAAACCTATCAGAAATAATTGGCGCATTCGCGAATGTATGTAATAAAAGAGGCAGATAGAAAATAGTAAAGCGAAAATATCGTAAGTGGCCAGTACCCTAAGGATTGAATCAGAAGTACTCTTGTACTGGTAATTATACTTGCTCTTACCCTTCAGACCGGAACGCGGCATAGTTTGATTATACTCCAAAAGTTAAGGGTTCTAGACCGATCGTACAAAAGCCTTGCGAGCCTACTTTACTGCAGTTTAATATATAGTGCATATCATCATAACGAGGAAACTAAAAAAAATATACCAAAATGCAATATAGATTTATTTTAAGGTAATATCATGTCTTATGAAATAAGGCTATAAGCAATTGTAGTCAAGTGAAATAATTAGAAAATGGGTAATTAAATAAAACATATTAATAGTAACAACTGAGGTAACTGACACATGTATATTGAAGTGGCAGTGCGCAGGTCACATATGTCCCAGAACCGATGGCCGTTGGGACTGACGAGTTCTCGAGCGGACACCGCAAACCGGTAGACGTACTGTGGGTCGTCCTCTGACCCTTTAGACGCTGATGATTTTAAAAAGGTAAGTGGTAGCGGCTGAATCAAATCTGCCGAGGATCGGGTGTTGATGGAACACCTTAGGGGAGACCTACGTGCAGCAGCGGAATGGTAAAGGTTGATGTGATGATGATAGGTAATAAAATATCAAATCAAATTTTGGGTAAATTTAGGCCATGGAATTTGATAGTTTCTATGTAACATTGAGGAATATTAATCAATTAGACTTATATCCTAAGCATTTGTATCTTAAAAGTTTCCTTTATATGCATTTTATCAGCCGCCTAATTATTAGATATTATAGCTTCGCTTTCTTTAGTATCAGATGGGTGAGTATAGCAAGGTTCTAAGATATATATTGTTTTATATTTAACAGCCAAAATTAGTATAGACATTTTAAGTGTTCTCGGTATGATTCTGAAGCCCTCTTACACGGCAGACGGAACTTTCACATGCATGTCAGCCAAACGATGAAACAAATTTAAAATATTTGTAAGACAGATGTCGCTGTTACCATATTTGTGATTTTACCGATACATTCAATCACTTGAAATCCACGGCTGTCAAAAATGTATAGTATCTTTATCATTATTATTATACCGTCACGCTAAGTTCCTTACTGGTTGAGCAGAGTGCGATGATTTTCAAATATGTCTGTCCATAAAGACCTGACTTCTTCCACAGTCATCACTCACTTTATACACGCACTCCGGTTTCAGAGACTTTTCGTATACATTTAGTTATTAACTTGGTTATTTACTTATCGTCTTTCCTTTGTGTACCCATTAACTACCGAAAACAGAACAAGCAGTTAATGAAAAACACATAAAAACATGGTACACAAAATAGACCTAAATATTTTCGAATCCCACTGTAATTAACGGTCCGCCAGAGAGAACGCTCTAATAAGTATAAGCCTCTGAATCCGATAGTGCCGGATAAGCTCCTACATGTTAATTACATGTAACTAGACGAGCAAACAATTTCCTCTCGCAGTTTATAGTTCTTATTACGGCTTATTGTGGCCTAAAACATTCTTCTATTATCAAGCTTTGAAGATTGAAAGCCGTAATTAAAAAAAGGGTTGTGTATTAAAAGGCTACTACTTCGTTTCTTTCTACATGTATAAATGAAAGGAGCAATGAATATGACAAATATATTAATAAACAGGTAAATCCCACATGAACATATGTGAGTTAAACCGGACATAGTTAAATCATGTAGGTATGTCGAATCTATGCAGCAACTATTTTATAACAGTGAAATGTCACCTTTGCATTCAAATTTATTGTTCTTTTTATAGATTGTGCTTTTGATATAACTACGAATTTATTCGTAAGTCAAATTTTATTATTCTTCGGTAAATAAAGAATTACCAAATTATCTCAAATTTTTTTTATTAATACTTTATATTAAGTGGAAATAGCAATTGAATGGAATATCGCGATAGGGTATCGTATAATACATTTCCTCTTAGCGGACTTAGTAATAGTTAACTTATGTGAAAAGCTGTTTCGTGGTTTTCTTAATAATCATGGTACAGTTAGCAAAAGAAAGGCATATTATGCTGTTTAATGAAAATAATTAGTTTAGAAAAAAAATTAGTTTAATGAACAATTTTTGTAAAAAGCTAGAAAACATATTAACAACACAAACATAGTGATAAGAATTATTTGGATAAAAAATATTAAAAAAAAAATATTAAATATGTGTATGACTACACCGTGTACCTACCTATTATAAGAAAATATTTTTGAAATACAAAAATTGCATTTTCAAGTATAATAACGATACATTCAAAAATATTCTTTACGTTTTATTTTTAAAATGTAATCGATTCCGCTTGGTAGAGTTCAGGAACGTAAGCAGGTTGGTTTTTCCTTGAGAACGGATTAAAGAGTGGTAGCGGGGCCATAAATCTGCGCATTAAACTAACCTATCGAGAGATTGCAATCTTCACCCGCGAGCGTAATTGTGCCAGTATCGATGTCCCGCCGGGCATTAGAAAATATTTACTTAGCTTTATCAAAAATATTTATATCGCTCTCAAGAAAATAGTACTAATACTAGAAATATTTAAAGAACACGCTTTTTTAAAGATTATCAGTTATGTTGCAATTATAAGTACATATACATATGTACAAGTGTGTACTATAAACGAACTATAAATGCAGTTATCCTAATTATTAAAATGTAATGAAGAATTTGATGAACGAATGTTTTTAACAATAATCAAAAATACTATATTACAAAAGAAGCAAAAATGTATATTCTATTTAACTCTGCACATGTAATATATTATTAGGGATAAAATTTTGAAAATATTAAAAACGGTCACAGGCGGCTGATTTCCTCATAGCATGCGGGAAGTTCTGTTGCATTGCGGCTGAACGTAGCAATAAATCTCGGCATTAAACTGACCTGTCGTTAGGCTATCCGAAGATAGCAATCTGAACATCGTAGACGACCAATAAGAAAATGTTTGAACACTACCGTTCCTGCCTTGCGAAATTGAAAACGTACATGCACTTACTTATACGATAATTATAACTCACATAAAATCATAAAAAAGCAATAATATTAATATCGCAAGAATAAAAGCAATCAGTTTCATGAGTTTACTACAAAGGAATCGGAAAGGAAAAAAAAGATTAAACACTGCCTCCAATATAAAGGTACGCGAACAAAACGAAATAATGTACACTATAAAATACTCTCCTTAAACAGTTCGAATGCGTTCGTAAATTCAATTGCCATATTGAAATAAATTGCTTGTAATCTTATACCCAAACAGCCAGAAAACAACCGAATGAGCAATATCGAGTTACTACGTCGAATGGGTCCACTTTTGCTTTCTTTTTGTTAACCCTGTCATACGATTTGTAAAGAAACATGGACGGATTGGGCTAACGATAATATCTCTAACTCGTCTAAATTCAGATTATTTGTATTTTTTTCCAAACCATTTTTGCATGGAAAGATGTAGCATCTTATGTATAATGGATACCAAAGCATTATGTATGTTTCCTGCTAAGTTTTGTTTGCATCATTATCAATGTTAGCAGCATCAACGACATCAATTTCGCTATCATCAGCATATTAACCTTTATTATTATAGCACTCTATACTCTTCTAGTTATTTTGCAGAAAACCTTTCAATATTTTTGGCGAAATGGATACTTTAAGACGGGCTTATTTTAATACGACACGTTTAAAAAATTCTCAGGGATTTAGGTTTTACACAGCGCAGTGCAGAATAACATATCATTATTATCATCATCGTTTTCATATTCAAAAACTCTTTAATCGTTCCACTGTGGGACACAATGCCAAGTTTATAGTTATTGTCTGCTACGTTGGCTTAGTGCGTGTTGGCAGACTTCATACACCTTAGAGTATTAACATGATATCATCATCATTATCAGCATATTTCCGTCCACTGCTGGACATAGGCCTCTCCAATAGCACGCCACGAAGCTCGTTCTTCAGCTCCACGTATCCAACTGCGCCAGCCACTTATGCTACGTTTGCCAAGACGCGGTCTCCACTCCAAAACACGTCTACTCCAACGGTTATCGGTTTTGCGACAGAAGTGATCAGCACACGGCCACTTCAGCTTAATAATCCTTATACAAAGCTATCGACATAGCCCGAAGGATTAATAACATAATATATTAAGTGATATGTATGAAGCTTCTTTGTTATATTTAAAAGTTAAAAAAATACCTATATCACATCCAATTACTACCAGTCGATTAATTCGCATACAAGTGTATTAAAATATTGAAGATTTCTGAACGTGAGACCTTATTACAGTTATTAGTTTCACTAATTATAGGACTTTACAACCACAATTCAGTTTTATTACTATTGGAGCATTTTCTATTAAAGAATTGAAACCGGGAATGGAAGTCTCGAAATTATTACGGCATCCCATAATTTCGTGTCATAAAACCCAATGGCCAAAATTAAGTTACATGCACAATACTACTTTTTTATTCATTCATATAAAAGGTTACAGTAGTTTCACTGTTGATGTGCACTTCTAAATTATCGGCAGCATAGTTTGACTATTTACAATGTTACGTTCGCTGCTAAATCCGATGTTGAAATTGCAATGTCAACGAAAATGTGCACTTTCCTCAATCTTAATTTCAGATATTTCTACGATAATGATAATAATTGGTGTTTCAAACTTACAGTTTCAGTGTTTGCGTTATTATTGAAAGGTTTACATTCTTTTCGCTGTCGAGATTCGAACACCTTCTTTTGGCAGGTAGACTAACAAAAGGCCTTGTGCTAACAATTCCTCAAAACATCAGATCCTATTTGTTCTAACACTCTCAGATTAACACTTTTCTAATTTCTAACTAGTTACTCAGTTTTTTTCTTTAATTTAAAAGTCTGCTTAATTTTTTGCCAAACCCTGTACAAATTGTTACGTTTTAAATTGACATTTTTCATATTACAATTAAAACACTCACAATAGCTGAACAAAATTGTACGATTGGAATAATAAAAGAGCTGTAGCTAGCTGTAATAACTTAGTACCATTATGTCAGAAACTAGTGAATAAACGTAAAACTATCAGTGCACATCGTGGCGTCATAGACTCTGAAATAATTGCGAAAGTTAGCCATTTAAGTGGGCGCAGCGACAATCCAGTATTTATAGTAGCAGCAGGAAATAAAATACATCGAGACACGAAATACTTATTACTGGGTATTACCGTCTTACTCGTTGTGAATATTTAAAATAAAAAGAGTGAAAATCTTTGAATAAGGTAAACCGTGGGCGTTCCGACAATGAGCACGTCAAAGCGTGGCCTTTGAGCTGTCAGACTCTTGAAGGAACCGGGGCAATTATATTGAAAACTCCCGCAATGCTATCTTTTAGAAAAATAATACCGGCCTTGAGTATACTGACGTAGGGGCTTATTAGCACGCTCGCACTGCCGTCCACTAACTTCGCCTTTGTCTAAGATCATGCCACGCAATCTCACACTTATTTACTGCAAAATGTGCTGCACCCACAATGGATGGTTTCTGTTGATGAATAGGTATTTATTTGCATTGTTTAATCATCGTTATTTTAATATCATCACGCAGGTAGGTCCCTTACTATTTAGGCAAATAGTACCGAGTGATAAATATCTGTTTCCTTACGGACCTGACGTCCTTCTTCTACATTCGGAGAAGGAATTAGGAATTACGTAACATGAAATAGGTGCTTGCCAGAAGCAATGTTTAGTTCCAAAGGAGCAAACTGTGTGGTGTGGGCAGTAAAAAAATGACTCAGGGACTACTTAAATTTATTGATTGACTGACATTGCAGTCAGTTTATTCATTTATTTTTTAATAATTGGACTGGCTGCAGTCGTAAATTAATATTGTCACAAGTAAGTACTTCGGAACGCTTAGTTGAAAATCCGAAATCAAGAATCACTAATAAATTTTATCGCTAATGAGATTGCACTACTTGGACTTCTGATGTGATGTTCGTCACTTCAAGTTCATTAATTGAATTTACTGTTGAATCTCAACAAGTGTTGAGTGTGATGAATCAGTGAAGCCGTAACCACTGAATGCTTTTCGAGTGTGATTGGTCAACAGCGAGTGGGAGGTGAAACCAAAGCCACAGTAAAGCCATTACGATCTCAAATTACCTTCAACGCCCAAACCACGGATCGTGTGACTAATTGGTATTAAAGGTGGCTATTATATCATAATTAAATTATACTCATAATTCCATAGAAATGCTGTTGAGCCCCGAGAATTTTACAACGTTACAAATTCTGTACAATGGAGCTATTTCTGAGGCGAATGGGAAACGTACTGAGTTAATTAAGAGTCACGTAAGCGGTGTTATTTTGATATGCATGAGCTGAAATATCAGGTGTTCTTTGACTATGACAACACCGATGCACTATTCATGTAAAAATTGAATATTCTAACCATAAAAAGCGAAAGTTTAATTGTCTCTTTTATTGCAGAGAGCGCTCGTAGCAATAAGAAGCAGGCATTGATGCAGTATTCACCTAAATAAAGAAAATCGTCGTTAGGAATTCAAAAGGCAGTTCTGCCTTTGTTATGGTTCAATTACTCATCTAGAAAAGGATTTCTTGTACGCGACTTTTACGTCCTGGTGTAACCATTGCACGACGACGATAGTAATATGACGAGTTTCTTAACCGCGACGTTTAGTATGGATTTTAATAGCAGTTCGTATTGATAATTTTTTTGGTTGCTTTGGAGAGCTAAGCACATACAGGATATAAAATTTCAAGAAGTTGTACCTTTAAAATGCTAACTAAAGGAAAATCTATAAAATACCTTTCTAAAATATGCTCGTGGTCTACCGATATTTAATGTTTTTTTGCATTGATATAAGTGTGTCCAAAGAAAACGAATTAATTCTATTAGACTCTGTGAACATAATATTTTAGAAAGTTTGTTCTGAGCAGCAACAAATTTCTAACATCTAGTAGACGCGTCAACCCCCACACTTCCGTTGTTTAATTGGTCAACAAAAAACTGGTGATAAAATTTTTTACTGTATCCTCAAAGGGATAGTTTCGCTAACGCGACCACGTGAATAACCGAGGGAAATAAGGATTCCTTCGACCGTTAAATTTACGACTTGTCCCAAGGAAAGCCTTGTCTCCGAACCAAGATCTCTTTTTATAATTTATTTGGTTTGTTACGACCGCATGTCCGCCGTGCTTCTATGGAAATAATATATGTCCGGGTAGACGCAATGCATCGAAAGAAACAAACGCTGAGCTTGGACTGAGTCTAGCGTGTATTATTGCCCACAATGTGCCTAATAATATTAGTTAGCAGAACTGTGTGGATAATCTACACAAGTCCTTTGAATTTGTTGTACCTTTTTGAAATAATCGTTTTATCATTTTAACGAAATTAGTTCAGTGAACTCGTTCGCTATTCCATTGAAAAAGGCGAATGATACGTGGATTGTGGTTATCGCTGCTCTTAATGGATACTAGCAAGTGATAGTGGAATCATTTGCAAATGAATGGGACAAATTAAATGTATATTTATGCGTTTCGAATTTACAATCTTTGTTAACCAGTACAGAAGTATAATCTTAATGCTAGTTAATTTCAGTTATTTTTCTCACACTTCATTCCATAAACACCAACTTGTTAAGTACATTTTACTGCTCGACTTAGCCCAGCCAAGTTTTTTATACCTACACTAATTTACAGAAGCAAGGAATTTTCGAAACTTAATTTTATACAAAAATTTAAAAAAAATAGTTTTCAAAAACATCCGCTACATATTAAGGGTTATTAAATAGTTTATAGTGATTATAATTACGGATAGTATAATACTATAATTATACTAATAAACCATTACAGAAGTTATTAATAGTTATAATTATCGTAACAGCGCAATTTATACGGCTTCTGTGATTATTTGTTAATTGCATGTTTTCGTTGAGGCATTTGGCAATTATTCCGATAGCTGTTTTAAAATTATATGTTTTGAAATATAATCTAGTACTAAATATACGTAAAACAAGTTATAAACCTGTTTTATATGATTTAAAATAAAGTTATTAAGACACAGTTGCAAATCTCCATATAACTGATCTCGTACTTGTTCCTGGAACTCGAGAAAATCTATATCTTTTCCCATCAGTTTAACAGTAAGTCTATGGAGACATATATTAGTGCTACTCTTATTTCAGTCTTTTCTACTATTTTGGTAGCCTCCCACATGGTTCACCTCTGTTATGTGGGATATACATACATATTATGTTTGATTGTTTATATATATGCTTTGTTATGGTTGTCTGTATATAGGTATATAATAATAAAACGTTGTAATTTGGCCATGGAGTGAAAAACAGCGAGAAATTAATATTCTCTACAACTACTAAATCCAAAATATCAAAATCATAAAGATGGATAGGAGAACGATATGGTGAATACAGTATAAAAGCTTTTAGAGAACTCGACTCCAGAGAGACGTAGCAAAAATGTTAATTATCAGGCTCAAAAGAATTGAAAAATATAGATACGGCAGTTTAACTGTATAGCTGGATGTCATACTATAACATTTGTCCCTAAGTTGTAAGGATTTTTATAGATACATAGCTCAGCTTGTATTTTAGGAAGCCGCTGAACCAATGTGCCGTGCAAACCTCAGACTTCCGAATCTTCGCGTTACCCGTCTTAAGCTTGGCGTTAACTCATGATTTTCTTGAACCGTAAAGGATTATATCAATTAAGACTTTTTCTACATTTGTACGCCAAATATCAACCGAACATGATATTATTTCATCTTAAAATTATATCAACATGATATTTCATTTTAAAAATATAATAACAAGCAAAAATTTTTTTCCCTTTCGTTTTTAAAAAAAACCTTCAAGATGAGTGTAGCTATACATTAAATCGACTCCTCCGAGCCAGACAGGAATCCCCCATCATATCGACGCGGTCACATTCAATCTTTTCGGACGGCGCATGTTCACAGTGTGTGAAATTTATGTAAATTGCATTTCCGCATTATGTCCGACGCGGTGTAACGTAAGTCTGCGGGAAAATTTTCTTAGAGACCGATGACGGCGCATCCCTTCGTATTGTCATGCTCCGCGATCGTCGAGATATTGAATATTGTCCCAGTGGTATTACTTTCTGTCTGGTCTACAGGCGAGAGAAGAATTAAAAAAGGGGAAGAACAAAGAATACTAGCAACTCATAATGCTAACTCATAACATAAAATCTATCTTATTATAGATAGGTACGTTGTCGTGTTGTATGTGTGAATGAATGTGTTAATTGAAATGATTCATTTATGTTTAGTGGTATACGTCATGTAAGCTGTATAGCTGGTAGTCGCTCAAGCCTTGAGACACTTGAAACACTAAACTTGAGACACCATATTACAGTCTAATAAGACACCTTTCGAATCGTTACCCAATTATCACGTTAACATACGTTGAATAGAATAAAACAGAATAAAAATGTCTATTTAATAATCAGTACTTAAATACTAATACCTATTTTTAATAGTCATAGGTTAGCATATAATAGATTAGCAAGCCGAAGTGGCAGTGGGCTGGTCACATCTGTCGCAGAACCGATAGCCGCTGGAGCAGACGTGTTCTGCAGAAGGCCCTCCAGCTAGGTGGAGTGGCGATATACGCAAAGTGGCTGGCAGTGGTTGGATGCGAAGAGCTGAAGATCGAGTTCAGTGGCGTGCCATTGGAGAGGCCTATGTCCAGCAGTGGACGAAAGTAGGCTGATGATGATGATGATGATGATGAAAAAAGGATAGGAGACAACACACCTTGAGGGACGCTAGCATCGATGTGTGACCAGGCAGAGTTTAATCCTTTGACTTGAATGCGATGCCGCCGTCCGTTCAAATAACTATGAAACCAGTTTACCACCGTCGGAGATATGTTAACAGAGCTCAGAATTGAGGCGCCACAGGTATTGCATCCAGGTCCGCCCGACATCCCACTTGATGGTGGAAGTAATCCAAACCGCAATCTAGCCTCCAAAAAAACTCCACAAACACTGGTGGAGGTTTTTTATCAGACGGATGACCAAGGCAATAAGAAAAACTGATGCAATCGCTGCAAAACCTAACAATCTACATCTTGTCGTTGATAATGGAGACGACGCGACGGTATTGTGGCAGTGACATCTTCAGTTTTATCCTAGGCCACACAGTGAATCAAAAGCATCTTCCGACGACGTCTTATATCTGTTTTATCCAGAGCTATAAACTGCATTTGCCTCTGGACTGTATCCAAAGCAGAAGGAATGTACTTTTCAAGGTGGAAAAATTTGCTGCCAAGGACGATGTAGAAGGCGGTGTGTTGTTCGGTTTCTAAAGTTCTTCCTGAAATTCACTCATTTTGGCGTTGAAATGCTCAGTCATAGGAGCCATTGACAGTTTAAGTGAATCCATGATTTGAAACCTTAAATGTATAGCTAGTCAAAATAAACGTTGAATAAAATTATAGGAAACTCTGCTGGTAAATAAACACGAGTTACAAGTAATAATTTTCAATCAAAATATTGTTCAAAATATTTTAAATAATAAAACAAGAACTACGATATGAAACAGATGTTTAACTTGATGCCTACCCACACGCGATGTCGCGCCACCACGCGCTACCACGCACGATTATATCAGAAAAGTTAATTAAGTTTTGTTTAAGCATCCAAGCAAATATGTTAAGTTTTGGTTAAATATCCAAACTGTTAGGTATTGTACCCAAGATATACAATTTTGTTAATTTGCATTTGAATAAGCCCCTAACCTGATTAGAGTTCTGTTTTAACAAGTACTTCATTGATATAAATGTAAACAGAGGATAATCCCAATTGATCGAAACTGATTGAAACTTCTTGTTTGAGTTCTAAGTACGCTCATTCTTAGTTCTCACTCTCTTCAGGCGAACATTAATCAAAAAGATTACACTTGACAACAAATGTATGTACAGATACTGAAACTTAATTCAAAACGAAATAAAGACAATTATCAGCATCGACTCACTCTGTACCATTGATGGTTTAAGGTCTTTTGTTGTTATGATTTGATCATGTATCATACGTTAGTCACATGCAGGGTTGTACAATTTAAACGTTCTTAAAGACACTCGTTTGTAAACCCCAATCTGTTTGGATTTCCTCACAATGATCCCATCATCATTAGCAACAAATAGCTGTAGAGAACCCTTGATATTGTTTGGCCACAGACCATTACATAGTTCTTGCTGAGAACTGCGTAACAAATCCTTTTGTCAGACCCCATTACATTTCCAACAAAGCAAATGTGACACAGCAGGGTGCGAGGCATTGTATAAAGCAATATATGTGTACATCTGAATCACGGTGAAATGTGTCGCGCGGTTTAAACTCATTGTTAGCTAAACGTGTCTCGCCGGCGCTCAGGAGTATTTATGGGCGGAGACGAGCGACGTTATCGCAAGTTTCTATTTG
>DWME01007526.1:0-12547 GCA_018244795.1 Parelbella ahira ahira
AAATTTTTTTTGCAAATTAACCTTTAGGGAAACGGAGAAGGACTTACAAGTACTAAAACTATATAAAGCTCTATAGAACTATGTGTACAACTTAAAAAGGTGCGTATAAAAAGCAATGAAAACACCCCACGAAGAAACAAAGCTTATATAGTTCTCCAACAACCGAACTCCTGTGTCATTCATTGGTGTACGTCGACGACCAGCCACACCGGTTACCAGTCAATTGTGGATCATTTGTACCCACTTCCGACACCGGCGTGATTTAGTGGCGGGCTTCGAAACTCACACCTATTGCTTACATCTGCATTTCTATGTGTAGGGTGACCACCGTCTAAGTTAATAGAGGTATAACAGTTTTTTTTTGTTCTTTACAAGTGATCAACGGGCTATGGATGCCGTAGGTATCGGCAGCTTCAAGTCGGAATATATTTGTTTCTATGAAATATTCATTGATTTTCTATTTTGCTTTAAATTTGGATACCAATGGAAGTGCATATACTGATGATCTACCATGGCAAATGCGTGTGCACAGATCACTCGCCTTAAACAACATTCTTTTCCTCGTTCAAAGTCGGCAAATCACTGGTCACTTTTCGAGTGTTGCAATCGTCCATGGTAACCACTTACCAGCAGATGGTCCGACCGCCTGTTTGCTATGTTAAATAAATAAAAACATTATATTTAAATCAAAAATACGCACGTTTGCTCATAATTGTTATTCCGTAACCTCATTTGACATATATTCTAAAAAGGCGAATTTGTGGAATGATTGCACTACCATTTAAATCCAGGACCTCCAGAAGTGAATGTTGAATTCTGAACCACTAGGCTATCACTGTATTCCAATAAAGTTGGTAAATTGTGGATATTTTGAACAAAAACTATTCTAAGTTTGATATGTAACATCACGCCTGTAATCCCGAAGGAGTAAGCAGAGGGGTGTAGAACAATCCCGTTTCACCAGTTACGTTTATATCTCCACTTAGCGTGATATATGTACCTATAGCATATGATATCTACATATGGATATAGCAAATTGGACGAGTGTGTCCGTGGATACGTTACAAGTATGGTAACAGCGAGTTCGCAAGTGATCGTTCCGCGATGCTAATGGACGCTTCGATGTCGTCCGATTATGATTGTGTTGTCGCGCGAACGGATTAGAAGTGGCAGCGCTAAATAATTATAATAAATTATATATATTAATAATGGTATGAACATTGACGAACGGAGTAGATGCGCGGTCTGTAAGGTTACAGATTTTTGGTACTCTATCCTCTCTACCTACCCCTTGAGAAACATAATAGATATAATAATAATGATCTTAACGTATCTTTTTCATAACAAATCATTACTCAGGAGTAAACTAAATTGTACTAAAATTCACTCGTTAACATAATTTGTGTTTGAAGACTGACATCATAGTGCAGAAAAGAAATTATTTATAGATGTTTGCTTTTTTCGATGGCAATATCATAATTTTAATTCAAGTTCATATACATTTGTACATTTAAACAAGGGATTCAGTTAGTATATTAAAGTGTTTGGAAGCAATATGTCGGTAACAAAGCTATATTGAATTTTATGTTAATTCAAAAATTGGTGAAAATTAACTAATTTGATAATATCGTGTGTAAATGAGAACCTATTTCAATATAAATTTATTGTGAAACTGTTAAATACACGTGGTTGGTAATATGAGTGATTCATTAGGCTGAAACCACACGATATGATTGGCTAAAAACTGGGTATGTTTAATTTGAAATGATTTCGATTTGTTTTTCTAATGTAATGCCTGACGAATGAACTGTGTTCATTAGTTATTTAAATGGTCATATTTGGGCGAACAATGTCCATAGCACTGGTATGTAAATTTGTACTGGTATGTAAATTTAAAAATATTTTTTTCATGAGACAAAGGATTACCGGAATGATTAAGTCGTTTTGTGAATTTGTGTTATCACTATAAACTTAGGGAACAACAGCATAAACATTGGTATGATATGAGTGTTGCGAGTTTATATTGATATAATATTGTATGTGTCTAAGTTTATTTATATATTTTATTATTTATGTATAAGTATATAATTATTATGCATATTGTTAAAATTTTATGTGTATGTATGTATGTAGGTACGTATGTATATATTTATACTTTTGAATTTTATTATACATCATATACTTATTGACTATGCTTAGTATTTTAGATTTTCAATGTTAACGCCTACTGCCAATTTTTCACCATCGAAGGCTGACTGGTAGAGAATGTCACTAGTCATGGAGCCCGCCTTTTGTACCTACATAGATTTTAGGAGTTATAATAAAGACTAAATATATAAACTTCATTTCTTATTCCCAATGTTCGAGTGAGACTTATCTACGACTTCCTAATCCTTCCCAGAGCATTGGCATGCATAACTCCACTCGGGCGTGTCGACATTATTCATATTGCGCCGTGCACCGCCTCTGTGACATACAAACTAACAAAATGCATTCTCATAGCGAGCGCACGAGTGCAGTGATTTTGTTGCCACGAAAGGATATGCAATTGATATGCGTCTGTTTTATGTTGTACATATATCCCGATAATCATTGATATTTTATAGCGGAAGTTTATTTTATTTTAACAGCTTAATTTTATAATTTTTTTTGTTTTGGTATATGCAGGTTACGGGTATTTGAGTCAGCCATATATTCCGTCTGCTCTGTTGATATAAATTTGAAGCCCAACATAAGGCAACTTAGATGTAAAGGCATTAATTAATAGATGAAACGATTGGGGCATATTTGATACCAACTGTGAAATAAAAGAAACTGTCTGTCCTTTGGAGATTCTGCAGTCTTCTAAACGATGAGCAGACGTTGAGTTCTAATGGAAAAATCCTACATAATCTTGTTATCTCCTCTAAGAGGTAGGGTATGTTATAAATCCTTAAATCCGCTCTACCCCAAAGTAATAAATTAACAAGATAGATACTTCAATAAAATTCCCATAACAATATTTTGACTGGTGACCAAAGATGTCAAATATTGACGGATGGAGAAGTCAGATCAGAAGTCTCTAAAATAGACCCGCCTACGTTAACAGAGTAACGACCGTTAAAAAACCGCGTTAGCTTTGAAAAGATATTTGCCAATCGCTGCACTCTGTCTACACTGTAAGAGATTTGTTGTAATGGTGTAATAATAATAAAGTGAAGAAGCCGTTAAGCATTGTTTTCGTTTTGTCCACGGCGGTATATTTAGCCGTGTCGTTAAATTTGAACTGGTAAGACCCGTTCAAGTACAAATCTATGTCAGCGGATGCGTCGAGAGGCTTGCATTCTTCAGGCGGCTGATATATTGCTCACATCGCTAAGCTTTCGAAAACCAGTTACAGAATCGTCACCGTATAGCTAGCTGTTTTTTAAAAGAAAACAATGCAAAACGCAGTCAAGGTAGTCTCTGAATGTGTAACGTTCGGATTTTCTCTGTTGATATACATGAATATATAAGTTATATCTGACATTCGAAACTTGTCATAAATTTGAAATTCGTTTTGTCAAATCAGTAATTGAAACTTTGCTTACTAAATAATATAGAATATTATAGTAAAAATAATAGTAGAATACATGGTATAGGATATAATGCATATTGGTAAGTAAACGGGTTTCGATTTTAAATAATCTTAAAAGTATTGTTTTAGTTAAGAAGTAATACAAAAAATGGAGAGAAAAATGCATTATTTATAATACTATATATTTATCTTTATAACGGGTGAAATAAAACGAAACGCATGTTGAATTATGTACAAGTTTGTTCGAACTGTTTACAAGTGATTTCAGATGCTTTTATATACATGGGTGTGAATATCTATATCATATTAAGTGAAACAAATGATTAAATCAATGCAAATGACTAAACAAACAGCCCGCGGACTGGAACGCTGCAAGGGTGAAACGAAACAGCGCAAGAGAAACCACGATAAAACTAAATTACGCGTATTTATTTTAACCGTTGTATGGACGGTATGTTCGTTCCTACCAGGGTTTTCTTAGCTCACTTGGCTCCACGCCAGGAGACCTGACGGATACTTGACAAGCCACTTGACCTGATATGTAGTCGGCACCGCACTTAATGTGAAGCGAATTACGATTTTTAAAGTACTCCCGCTTATCTGCGTCTCAAGTTACTCTATGCTAATGCGTTACGTTTTATTTATAAAAAAATACATGTTTACCCTCTCCTGACGATCAGACGTCTAATTTATAGATTAAACAAATATTATTCCTGGGTGTTGCTCTTGATGTGTTTATACATATGTACATAGATTGAGTAATATTAAAATAGATGTAACGTTTCTGATAGAACTTTTTCTCTTTATTTCCAGATACAAAGAATTGAAAAAGCGGAAACGGAACACCTCAGCCTTAGTATAAGTACGACCTGACAAAAGTTATCTGTGATCTCATTTAGTTTTAAACTCGCCTAAATTAGTTTAAGTGCAATCCAGACTCAGATGAGCCGGCGCGAAGGACCGAATTTTATGTGTTGACAAACAGCAAGATGGCGTTGTGAACAGGTCATGGATGACAGATAGTGGTTGTATAGTTGTTGGGAGATGGGATAATGGGCCTTGGGCTAGGGTCTTGAAAATGCCGCATGCGCACTCGAGTTCGGCGGCGAGCTCGGGCGGCGACGACCTGGGCTCCACGGATGAGGTGAAGGTGTTCAAAGACGAGGGGGACGGCGAGGACGAGAAACGGAGTTCGGAGAACTTGTTGGAAGAGAAGTCCAGTCTCATCATCTGGACTGAGAGCGAGGTATGTTGTTCTAATTATGTCTACTTATTTTATTTTCTGACACGTTTGTCATGTAATTTATTTTTGTGTCTTTGTAACTCTTTATTGAATACTTATTTACCGTTTTAATTAAAAAGTTATCATTATTCTAATATGGTTTCGGCTACTCCCAATTTATATGTATATTACAATAATGAATATGTCAATAGATACTTCTGAATCGGAGAATTGTAATTATTAGGAATAAAAAAATCAAATAATTGATGTATTCCAAAAAGTTCACATACCAAAACACATTTCGTAAAGTTTTAAGTACAAAGCAACATTTCCGTACAACCGGGGGGTAAGCGTAGGTGGTCAGAAATACATGAAAAATTAGTCAACTGCACAAATGGACAATTTAAATAAATATGTTTGGGGTTCGGTCAACTATTACACAAAATTGTACTACCTTTGTGGCAATAAATTTCACGCGGCGCTTGCATTTCCTGTCTGCAGACACCGTCGAATTTCAGAAAAAGGTACACCCGAAATTAGTCTCTATTTACATGAGATAAGGTCTCAAATTCTTTATATTCAGGTTAACACCTTATAGAGATGCCAGCAGGTGCCCAGGCTACCAAGCTCAGGTAGGTCTCTATTGTAACTGTTCCACGTACAGCATAATACCATTCAATAAAGTCACAATATATTGATTCGGAGTCAGCACACCTTCTATTTGCAAACTTGTGTTTACACTTGTAGTAAATATATCAAGTTATTTTGAACTCTATTCCCTAGTAACACGAGTGTGCAATAATTGTGTTGGTAGTTTAAAAATCACAAGTTGTATTTGCTATTTGTAGATTTACACGTTCCAATTTTAAATCTCTATGCCTTTTGACAGCTATTTTTATCGGGTGCCAGTTTTATAAGCAAACTGCGCGAGGTATTTTTTTTCCCAACACTCAGTATATAGGTACAACAATTAGTCATGTTAATGCAAGTTTTATACCGTTTGATGACCATTTTACGTCGAGGATTTTTGATAAGACATATTTACGGCTGCAGCGAGGTTTTTTTTTAATGTCTAAGATTTTAATATTCATAAGGGTACGCGGTTCTTGACCCCGTTATGACCAATTCTAAGCGTAGATAACGATCGCCTGTGTTATATAATGAGCACAGCACTCAATTAGCTCGGAAACCACCACAAATAACCGGAGATACGATCTTGGGAGAGCGAGAATTTTTAAAAATCGCAAATTGCCCGTAAAACAAACAGATCAACCGCAAGTACCGAGACTAATAACAACGAAAACAGACTTACCACGGCGCCGAAGTAAAAAAATCACAAAAGTCCGTTTCCGAAAATTTATGTAAAATATTGTATTCCATCGACATAAATTACGTACTCATTGTGTTATTTCCGAAAACTCTATTATTCTCTAGGAGAGGGCGCGTTCACAATGGCGATCTACCTGCACTCAGGTATGTCTTTTAATAAACACAAACTCCCACTGCTTTTGTCCACGAATTTACCTGTCGACCCGAAGTGAGGCAGTGCAAACATGTGGACACCTACAGAATGAAACTGTTGTGTCATTCCCGTCCTCCTCTGCTGTATAGGTACACCCTTAGAGCGACAGAGACAGAAGAGGAGTTCGTAGAGGAATCCGACGCAGTACGGTCACGGATCGTATAAATATTGGATTATACTTAGGTGCAATTCTCCTTTGTATGTTATAATAGCATCGATTATCGTACGTGATGCCATTACAATGCTCATTGTACGTACAATTTTCTTTCGAGTTTCGATTTCTTTTCGATTACAATTTTCGACGGCCCGTGAATTGGTTTCGAATGGCATCAAGCATTACGCGTTCATGATTTTATGAATATGTATTTATAATAATACAACGCGTTTCGTTACGCCGTTTCTGTTAGCACAAGACGGATTGTTACGCCAAATTGTGTATATTCAAATACATACTTATGAATAAAGAAGAGTTCTTAAAATTGAATGTATATTTTTAAACATTTTTTTTATATACTCTGCTTATGAGAAGTATGGTTATATTAACTCCAAGGCTTCTTCAGATTAAGGATACCCGCCCAATGTTGGAAGGTTAACGTTGAAACAAAGCAACGATCATTGTCTAATCTTGAAGCCTTACCCGAGTACGATTCTGATATTACGTATTTGCAAGTAATTATCGATAAAATTCTACAGGCTATAATTATCACTGTTATCAGGTGGCTGGTCACGTTTAGTCACTTCTATAAATAACATTATAAAAAAAACAACAGTGTCTAAGCTATGCAATATAATATAGTTCCTGTCATGAAGGGTATGTTGATGGTGCAACAAAATATGTACATGAACACAATATCTAGATGCCTGTCTCTAGAATGCAAAAACCCAATGCCCGTCATTTCCGTTGTGGTGTCTTAGCATCAATAACAGCCTGCGGTGCTGTCTATGTTCATTTAGTATATTATCTCATAAGCTCTATACACCATTATCAATGACGCTGAATATGTTCCAGCCGATAAAATCGATGTAATTATTTGAAGTGAAGTGTACTTGTCAATACAATGATCAAATGCAAAGGAGATAGCATTTAATCTTTTAAACCATAGCCAATATTGCTGTCAAACGTTATGTATCACATAACGTTTTGTTAGTTCAGAAATAGAATATATTACAAATTAATATTTTTGTGTACTTATAATATAACGGACATAGATAGCGCTGTGTTCGTGTTGGAGGTAATTAATAGGCTCAAGATTTCACAAGCTTCAAGACTAGAACAAACATTTGTTTCGTCAGTACAATCCGGGACACTTGGCATAGAAGCCATTGCAGTTCAATCAGCCAATACGTTTCTTCACTCGTTTTTGCATACTCTCATTACGGTCTTGTTCCACTAACAGTGAGTAACAGTGAAGCGATAAAGTTCCTTATCACTTTAATAATACTCGGTTATTAATACCAATGTATTCGTTATAGCTAGAATAAAGATTAAACTATTAATCCAAGCTTTGTTCAAGGAAGTTTTGATAACTCTCAATTTAAACAGAGCAACAATAGCCAATAGTAAAATAAACCCAATAATGTTTTGCTCAACCTGAGGATCGAATCCAGGATCTCTTAATTAGCAGTCGCACTTGCAACTACAACACACCAACGAAGCAGTCAATTATAGTCAGTTCCTTATTAGACACTTGTGAATATTATATTGATATTCCACTCGCCAACAATAACGCAAGTGGCTATATTGCTTAAACTCACACTAGGACAGTAATTCCATGCATCGTTCCCGCTCGCTTGAGAGATCTATATTTAGCCAACAGAGAGATCTCTTGTAAGATCCACCCGATACTTCCGTTCGTGTTAGAATTGGCGTTTTCGAATCAACACTTCAATGACATATCGTTTAATGCAAAGATTGATAATTGCTATTTACATTAGGTCTATATCCTGCTGGCTCGTTAAATATTCAGAATGCAAGGGATACGCAAGGTTTGTTCCGCCGGGCGCATTCTATACTTGATGTTTACTGCGCTGAAATTATGGGTAAACCAATGGTAGCCAATTTCCACCAGCGTTTATGTGCTTCGAAAAATACGTTAAAGACACGTTGGAACTCTAGGAGATTTAAAATCATGCGATAGATACATTAGCCACTAATTCGTATCATCGCTGGTTTTCATTGGAGTAGGGTGAAGCAAGCTTCCAGCATTTCGCAATTATGGGACAGGCATGTGCTAGTAGCATTTAAAATTGTTAGCTGCCAAACTTATAATGTTATTTATCTAGAAAATTGTTTTCTGTTTAAGAGTAACTATTTAAGCAATATATTTGTTAACATTAACATTGGCTTTGTAATATATATAGTTTTGTAAAATTCTGTGTAATAAACATATAACTACGAAATTACGCATATTTCTTAATTCGGCATCCTCACAGCGTCCCTCATCACGTTTTCTACGTACCTATATACTTTTTATACGTCATCGTAATACCATCTTCACGCCATCATAAAAGCCTCTGAAAGTATGCGAGCTATTGAAACATCCAAGTACACTTATTTCATACAAACACGTCGGTCCTCGAAACCGAGTCTATATATAGCGAACAGAAGTCCCTTGTCAGTTCCATCCGCTTCCTTTCAGGGCGTCTTGTAGCGAAACCCGTGAATAGAGTAATGGACGCGTTCATTAAAATGTAGATTTATTTAATTAAGATTAGCAAACGAGATGCAGTCGTCTCTCAGATGCAGTCCGTATCTTCTTCAGTCACAACAATAAAAAGTTCTCAGTACCTGGATGAACTTAAAGGAGGTATATAATACACTTTAGGTATTGCAATAGAACGATATGAATTTAAAAAAGCTATGATTTATGCAGTTGAATCAACATTCATGAATGATTTTTTTGTCGTTGAAATATTGGATGTTGACATTACGACGTCTAGAAAAGATAGTAAAAAAACGCAATACGAGCTTTAGCCACCATATGGTGTTTTTCTGCGACTTTATGTCCAATGATATGTTAATTGACAAAGTGTACCTACATGGCTTAATAGAACTAGAATTGAGTGCTCGGGACTCGAAACCCGGTCCTATGCAAACGGAGGCAGTAATCTAATCACTAAGCTATCACGCACTTAAAATGATTAATCATTTCTAAATGCGGAGTAACAAAACTATGATCAGAGAAACGTTACTAACAAAATGGTATAAATGAATATACTCCCTTTTGCCGTTTGAAAATACAATGAATTGTTTGTATGATAGTATACGGTTTTGACTTGGATCTTACCACCGCTGTATCTATGTCTACCGTTAAGCAATTGTTATTGTGTACTCTGAAGAGTGTGGTTGGGAGAGCAATTGGTTTTACATGTTCATTTACGATTGTTACTGACGTAGGAAAGTAACTGTTTAGAGGGAAATCATTTTCATCGATTCCTTGAAGATAGTAATATTTACCGAGCATCTTTAAAAGGTGTCAGTTGTAAATAACAAAAGATTAATAATTAATAAAGATGAGAGTCAATCACCAGTAACAGTGATTCGTAGTCGATTATATACTTATGTCAAAATTAGTTTAAGTCAAAATAGTAAAAAAACGAATATGAGTTCCTTTATAAACGTTCTGGGCTGTTCGCAGAATCCGACTTATGAATACACCCTTACTTTATATTTAGCCTGCTGTAATCACTTTTCGAATCCATCCGTTTTCACTCATTTTAAACGTTTTGTGTTGCAACTGACAGTTACGACAGTAGTTGGAGTGAGATACATTAGTTTGTGTTATGAAGACTGGTTGCTGCATCGGGAATAAATAGATGTACTGGAAACATAAATTCTGACGTCTTTTTGTTCGACGTTTTCTTCGTTTTTCACTCTACATCTATTCTATTACCGTGAATAAACAAATCTGTATTCTGTTTTAAGATTGTTCGTAATAATAATAATGTTGAAATGATGGTTTTATTGAAAGTGGATTATTTTGAATTTTTACTTCTTTACGCGCTGTTTTTCCAATGTTGATGTTACATAGTTTGTATAAAAGATTATAATTAATTTGTTTTTATATCATTGAAATCTGATTTTTAATTTATAATACGAGTGTAATGTTCATATATAATCATAACCGGTGGTGCAGATATGAAGCTGGTAAATGTACCTATATTTAAAAATAAAATCGTCAGCGCGTTAGTATCCAATATTGGACATGAGCCCCTCCAACAGCACGCCGCTGAGCTGGATCGTTAACTTTTCGCATCCAACCGCTGCCAGCCACTATATAAATATCGGTATTTTATCCAGCTGGAGGGCATCCTACGTCACGTGGGTCGAAGCGTGGTCTCGACTCGACTAACACCAAAACAAGTTATATTAAAAATATTCATACGTACGACAATACCTAACAAGTTACTTATACAATAACATTTACACAAGTTTTCTGTTAATCGTAACATTTTATACTGTATTAGACAATTTAAAAAAAACTTTTATTCCACTCCTGGCTCCACCGCTCCATCGCTTTTCCGTATAAGCCTAAGCCTTCCGCAATTTATCGAATGCACTCCGCGCATAATTCGGTAAACAACAGCCGAATTGCAACGAATGCATCATGAATACTATGAATACTAATTTAAATTTATGTATGGGGAGTGCTCATCTGAACAATCGTGATATAATACGCTCATTTGTTTATGCCGATGGCATGTCGTTTTCGGCATACCGATGACCACAAACCCGACACTGGTACGGGCGGGACCTGACGCTTAGCCCAGCCACCTCGTAAGGAAACCTACACACATAAAGTTCGCCCTAATATCCTTTAAACCATGTTAAGTTGTAAATACGTGTGGCCGTGCCCTTATTTTTCTTAGGGGGATACAAGTATCCGACTAGGAACGATAGTATTGAGGATGACAGTGATGATGATGATAGGTGTGTCTCACGCATATCTACAAATTATCCCTGCATATACGAGTATTGAATATAGGTGTTTAGTTGTTGAAACATAAAACGCAACGCTCGTTCAGTGTTGGTAAATCCGTCGCGGCACAAAATCCCAGTATTAATTCAGCCTTGTGCGTACGTATAGTTAATTAGTATTTATTGCACAGAGACTTCCCGCTTTCAGCGCCATCTTAAGCTCGATGGTGACACTAAGTGCTTCCTGTGACTTCGCTCCGTCTGTATGGGACGCCAATAACATGATGTCATTATTGCAAACTTCGTCTAAATTATCCAATGGTGTGACCGATTACGTAGTATCTATACATGTAATACCTATATGGGAACAATTCACGCAGTTACTTCGCCCAAAGTAGGCAGAACGTATTAATAGCATATGATGGGTAAATTATTTGTCATTGATAATATCGTAGCCCACGCAGAAATAATAATTGGAGTATAATTGTGCTCATCACACAAATAGCTATAGTCATCTGTTGGGTATGGAAACCGCAACACCGGTTCAGCGTTAGAAGTCAGTAACCGTTGACCAACAGGGCAGTTGATGTGATATTACGTTATTACATCCAATATTTAGCTTTATAAATCAATATAAATATGTTTGATAAAATTGCGATAAAATGAATTCTATTGTCTATTAGTATTTATTGCACAGAGACTTCCCGCTTTCAGCGCAATCTGATCTTGTGTATTATCTTGTGTCTAAATGCCTGCGTCTGTGTCTGTGTCTAAGTTACTGCCTCGTTGGTTTAGCGGTTGCAAGCGTGACTGCTGATCGGGAGGTCCTGGGTTCATATCCCGGGTCGGGTGCTATTGGATTTTTTTAATTTGGAATTTCTTGTAGTGACTCGGAGTCTGGATTTGTGCCCGGTGTATGGCAATAGGCTCACCACTTATTCCATGGAACTTAAAACGTAACTGGGTGACACGTCGGAGTGTACTACACTACTCTGTCTACCCCTTCGGGTATTAGAGGTGTAATGTTACGTTTATCTTGTGTCTGAATAAAAATGAATTCTGTATTTGATATTAATAAGAATACCGTTATATATTATTATCTGTTATATATTATCTGTTGGCTTAGTCATGTTTTTATAAGGTAATATTAGCATGTTATTTTCTTTTAAAATGAAATCAATAAATGTTTATTATAATTTACCTCATTATATTTTACTTTGATGAATATATATGTACATATAGCTAGGCTATAGGCAGGGAGGCTTGTGTCCATCCAGACATTATCAATTATGTATGTGATTTTAATACTTCAAATAATGTTGAGCATTT
>DWME01007527.1:0-12544 GCA_018244795.1 Parelbella ahira ahira
CCACGCTGACAAACGGGTTGGCATTAAGTATTGTAGTTCTGCCACCATAATATATTCGATATTGTTTATACCCTGTATATAAAATATTATTTTGATATGTTGATTAGGACAAAAAATCAATGGAAAAGCAAAATGTAATAGTAGGAAAGGTTTCAAAATGTTCGATTAACGGAATTTTGGAGTTCGATTAAAAAATGCACTATTAATTGAATATTTATCATACGTATTTGTATCGTATCAGGATTTTAGATGAATGATAAAATCTAAAACTTGCGTACATGTATCGAACTTTTAACTGATGTTCAATATATCAGTCCTGTCTACTTAACACTTTCAGCATTTATTATGGATTCATTTTAGAGATTTTTTTATTTCTAATAGCTTGATTAATCAAAAATTCAAATAGAACACAAAATTACTTCGAAAATACGTTTTATTTCAAAATACGATATTAGATTTTGGCCAACAACTTGAATCTTCACGAACGTAGATTTATTTCATATAATTTTGTCGTACAGGTTTTCGTAAATTTTTTAAATTACAATAAATAGATTTGCGAGAATTTTAAAACAAATAAAAGTAATTCGATTACTATTTTAAAACCTGTATAACATTTTCAAAATAAAATTATTAGATTTCGCTTAATATTAAGAACCTTTATGAACATAGGTCTGAAGTCTTACTTAGTTATGCTCAACACAACGTTGTGTGTGGCAGACAGGTATTAGCATATATCTAGTAATAATGGGAAACGTGTTTTGAATTGAAATAAGTAGGTACGTGGGTTTTGTTGAGTACGTAATAAGGCGTATTATGTATTAAAATAATTAAATTAAACTGTGTGATATACAAGCTTATGTTATCTTATAATTGATAACAAAAAAGTAACATCACGCCTGTAATCCCCGAAGGAGCAGGGAGAGGAGTGTAGAGGACACTCCCACGTTTCACCAGTTACGTTTAGGTTCCATGGAATAGGTGGTGAGCCTGTTGTCATACATCAGGCACAATTCCAGACTTCGAGGCAGAAATTAATAGTAATTTGATGATACTAAGACACGAGTATTGTATTGTCATTGATTCATAGTAATATTTTTAAATTGTTGGACCGTTTGGATGTTAATTAAAATTTAAATCTTGTATACCATTATAACTGCACAATTAGCGAAGGTAATAAAAAATATTAATGAGCACACAAAAGCTTCTAATATTGCAAATGTTCTTTAGACCTAGGATAAATTGAGAAAAATGAAACTTACGTAAACTGAGAGAAGGTAGAGCAAACGTATTAACTTTTTTTGCTGCCAGTACACCCTAAGCAGACTCTAATACGGCTCTCTCTATTTTTCCTTTCATTTCTAACGGTACTTCTAATGATCGTGTTAGCAAACAAGCAGATACTGAATATGGTTTTAGTGTCGACCTTCACATTTCTTGGAATACCAAACAAAACGAAATCCTTACTGTTCCTTTTTTAAGTGGACCAATGTTACTTAAAGTCCTATTCGTGTAATATTGTTAGCAATTAATATTAATTAATTGTCTTATTATCTAGTTAGTGTTATGTTTGTTACTGTTAATTTACTCTTAGTGATAGATATTTCGATTAGTGTACGTATCTATTTAAATTAAGAATCTAACACTAATAGCTCTATTACGAAATTCCGATTTGAGGTCCGTCGCAGGTGTCCATGGCCAGTGGCAGTCAGTTAGTTCATTTGCTGCACTTTCCATGTTAACAAGTAAAGTAAAAAGGTTAAAAGATAATATTTTCGATAGTTCGTGTCCTTTGCATGGGATTGAGGCACCCGCATTTTCCCAGCACTTTATTTAAATAAAAAACTGCTCAACGGCTTGACGGGACAGCGACAGATTTAATGCCACACACACAGTATTAGTACAGATTAATGTCAGGCGAAAGACAAAATATAATTCACCAGCTGAAAAACAAAAATGTTTTTCGACACTGACAAATGAGGGATCCTTATGGAAAATCTGTTATATCTCTATAGGTAGACGACAGATCCTGCAACGGGGAAAAATTAGCTTTGTGAGAGACAGGGAAAAAGTGTAGTCCCCAGGGAGCTATATAACAAATTGCGGTGTGTTACGCTCCGAGGGACGCTCGCGAACAGTTTTTTGAAAAATTTGTCCTGAAAAAAAATTGTTCTCCGATCGTTCTGTATTTTAATTTTTTCCCTTCGAAACTGGCGTGTTCAGAACAGAAAGTTAAATATGAATGACCAATAAATAAAACCAGTTATCGTAATGCCGTGTCTATCTAAATACGTTTTCTTAGCTCTATGATAGACATACCTCCAACAACCAATAAATGGATTATTTGACAGGTCGTGTCATAGGTCTTTGAGGGAGAATTATCATATATTTACATTCATGTAATATTAAGATCTCGTTTGAACGATACAATAAAATTTTGCTTACTAGTTTCTAACTGTGTTTTCCTATGTTCTGTAATCATTTACTTTCTAATACTGTCTGATACGGAATGTCGTGCCCTACCGTTGAACAGATATTTGTGCTAACGATTGAGGTACGGCTGATGTTTATATTATATAAGTTAGGTATAATACTAGGTATTATATATTATACTGGATATATGTATAACAGCTATGTACACAAGATGCAACAATAATACAATAAAAACATATTATGCGTTTTTTTTCAAGGCTTGTACTTTTCCAAAAGGTGGGATCGCGGTCCCACGGTAGCTTACAATATAACCAAAAAAACACACATACATATATATCTTCAGGCCCGATCCCTTACGGGGTAGGCAGATAGTAAAAAAATATTTATATTTATTAACATATACATGGTTAAAAGTGATCTGGTAGAATATTTTCCAACTTTCAGCAGCCTTCAATCAAATAACCAAAAATCAACATTCAATTTGAACTACGAAAACAATAATAAACTAGTATATTTTGGCCATGGCTTTTGTTTGATTGGTTCTTGAAAAATCACTTGCTATATTTATCTCTAATATTGGTTCTGTACACTTCGTATAAATGGTAATATGGATACGAGTACATAAAACTCTAACTAAATGATTGACGCACAGACTACATTTGTAATATTGTAGTATGAGAGATATAACAATCGTGATAAGACGATCATGTGCTAGCCGAATTAGAATTCATAGCACGGCTGAGACGTGTCTCCCGCCGTGAAACGCCTAGGGTTTGAATAATCGTATCTCATTCCTATATCATCATGTGCAAATCGTCAAACATAATGTATTCTCTATGTGTATTTAAGGGTGATAGCCTAGTGCTGGCGTATGGCAATAGGCTTATCTTCTACACCATGATTCATATTATGAATAGTGGGGTTACTACGATTCTCTGCCTATTCCGTCGGGCAAATACAGGCGTGATGGCATGCTAGCTTAATAGTTTAAATTGAGTCTGCCACTCCAGACGCTCTGGATTGAAAACAAACAAAGAAAAATTCGAACAAAATAACTTTTATCTAATTTTTTTAATTCTTCGACGCGCCCCATAGAAAAAAATAGCTATTTATACTTTAGGAGCGTGAAATATTTTTTCTATAATATACATATAAGCTACAACTAATACGGAAAGACCGAATGAATAAGATTCGCAGGTTACAAAGACAACAGTGCACATAGGGGTGTTTTATCGATCGTGACGTTTATTACGTGCCGTAAGAAATATGATATTTCGCGTAACCTCGCACGTCAACACACATGTGAAACACATTTTTTGTATATACATACATACATACATATATTGCATTACTCCACAAGTTAACCTCCTTACACCAGAAAACCACAATTACTCATAGTCATCCTTATCCTCAAAACTACAATAATAGGTTAGGTTAGGTTAGGAAATAAAACACGGTTGTGGCTTACTAAAAATATAATTATTTATATAACGTTACATCGAAATAATGTTTAAAATAGTTCATGCTGTTATTAAAATACCTATTATTTTATGATAAATACACACATACATAAAATTTCCATCATTACATCTGAGCCTTATTTTAATTAACTCTAACATACTATTCACAGAGATATTTTTACTTTTGGCAATACAAATACGTAGCTACACGATAAGGGCAGGTTTACTGTCATCGGAGATGGGGCTAAATTAATAAATATTTGTGAAGCTGGTAGAACACATATTGTCATCATCTTCATTATCAACCCTTTTTTCAGTAGGTATTGGACACGGATTTCCTTTAAAAATGAGAAGGGTTTAGATCATTATTTGAGACGCTGTGCGAATACAATTTGTTAGACTCGATCGCAGTAAATTATCGAAACTATAATATTTTGAACTTTACCATTGTCGAAGCTTTGTATCTCAACTGTCTATTGGCGGAAGTGAATAACCAGCTGGCCCGTTTTTAATGTTAAATTGTATCGAAAAATCTTATATATCAATGTCTTTTCACAGATAGTATACAATAGTATTTGTTTCATTGCTAGTCGTATCCCATTGCGAGTAAAACTAGTAAGTTTAGAAGGAGCGAGGAATAGAAAGAGATAGATAACTAGGGGCTACGCTACGTTTAGTGAATACATTCTGTAATTTTTGAAAGCTGTTAGTGAAATAGATCAAGGTTAAAGTGTATTTGTAGTATGACATTGTCTGATAGTACAATATTTAACTACGGTGATGAAGTCTTCATCTATAGGAGTCTATTCCATGAAATAAATAACACTATGAAGAGGTTACTGTAAAAAATTTAATATTTATAGATTTATGTATATGTACCTATATATGTATGTAACACACGCCTGTAATCGCCGAAGAGGTAGGCAGTGAAGTGTAGCACACTCCCACGTTTTACCAGTTACGTTTAAGTTCCATGGAACTTTTGATATTGACGACGGTGCATATTATATTTAGTAAATCTTTAATAATTCTACGATCTAAGAACTAAGGGCATCAACAGGTGGGCCTTTAACTGTCGTTAAATTATGAATAAAAATTACAGAATGTACTACACAGTATAAGAAGATAGTAGATAAAAGTGTGAGTAAGTTAAACATTTTGCAGGTACCTTTCCTTTACTGTGTACACGTGAACACGCGGTGTGTTAGGAAAGTAGGATGCGTAGGAAAATAGTGACACTACTGTGTTGACAAGTGACTAGATCATATTTTCAAAAAACGACAACAAATACTATATGTCATAAATTACCAATTACTCCAGATAAATTAGAAATTACAAGTTCACCAATGGAGTTGAACGATTGGAATTATAGTAGCGCATCGTGAGTGAGTCGTAAATGAAATAGTTCTGCAACATGTCAAACTTACCCTTATTATAATATATATTAAGGGACGAAACAGACAGGGCCGAACAACACTAAGGGCACTGAATAGATTATGAGATTTGTAGAAATAGAAGTGATTTTTTTTCTCAACTTCTTTGTAATTTTTAAAGTAGCACCATGCTTCCAGAATGTTCGTCAAAGGCGATTAGATTACTTATTTAAAACACTAATTTATATACTTATTACCTATCTAACTTCATAGGATATAAGATAGATATGAAGAGAAAGATATAAAGGACGTTTGACTAAGAGGAGATTGAAAGATTAGATTAGATTTCATCAATATTACAAAGTGGCTCGCTCCCAAAATCCTTCGCCAAATATGGCCGTCACATTGGTTACCGGTCCGTTGCCCGGTTTTTTAATTAATATTTACATGATTTCATTAATAATTACAGTCATTTTTAGTTATTTAAATAAATAAAAATGGAAATTTAGGATCACTAATAACCACTCATATTGCGTTTTCAATTGAACTAAATTTTTATTTTGGCTTGATTGAGACATTTTTTTTGTGCATTCCATACTTCAGTGGCTGTCAATTTAATTAAAAATTATATAACTGTTACATAATAATCCTGAACATTGGTCCTCCAACCCGATATCACTACCTTCGTTGCAAAAGCAACACAATTGTTATTCGAACAAGGACCTAAACGTTTGTAATCGTCAATCTTCTTGGACTCTTCGGTCTATTCAGATTACTCCCTGATCCTCTAGCATGGACTTGCACAGATCCAGCGGGCATATCAACTGCTGAGTGAAGACTCGCAGCACGAGATGTTCTTGGGGAAGGTACGTAGACTCGCAGATCAACTGCACTGTGAAGGCTGGCGGCTCTTGAGGATCGAGGCGTGGCGTGATGGATTTCTGATGGTGGAACTAAAGCCGGGATATCTGTAGCTGATCGGGAGCGTCGAGGTGGACTTTCTGGAATGAGAGCCATGCTGCCAACGAAGACAGAATTCTGGAAAAATACCAATAATTTGAACACCTCAAAATGATTGCATATTTCACGATTAAATATTCATACATACTGCCCAAAACCCCAATGGACGAGTTTTCCTTTGCATTCTAATGATCACATCATATGGTCATAAACGATTTTAGACAAGGCCTTTATTTATTTAGGTCGCACAAGACTTATTAAGGACGCTTTTGAAATATTCCCTTACACGTTTGCGTAGTATCTAACAAGAGGAAACTCCCCCGGGGCGTGTGATAATTAGCAGTTTACGCAGACCGACACATGTTTAAAGGACAGTATCAGCTTTACGTCATATTTCATGATATGGACATACGAATTGTGACAGTGAAGGTAGCCGAATGTTGTACCTACGTATAAATATTCTTTAAGACTCTAATTTTCATGTTTGTTATTTCAAAAGCGGTCTTCTAACTCCAACTCCACTAATCTTTACCTTTTCAAATCATACTGACCAGATTGAACAAGAAATTTCTCTAAAGTTGTATTAAGAGTAGAACCGGTAGGAAGTTCGTTGCAGAGAATCGAAGTACTTTCAAAAACTCGAAACAAATCTTGGTCTACCATCCAAAAATATTTGTAAAGTATGAAAAGCAACAAAGAACAATTACGAAGTGCCTCTTGATCATATGATTACTGGATAGAAACTTCGAGTTCTTTATAATAATTCGTTGACGTAAGCAGTTCTTGGTTCTCTCCTTCATCATTTTTATTTATTCCGATCGTTGCAACCATTTCTACGAGTACCTACTGTAAAAAAATTCGTAGCTTTAGAAGAATTCCATAAAGTGATCTCCGGGCATTTTAAGAAAAGAAGAATTTACCCTTTTTAATGGAATAAGAGAATTTTGACACTAAATTAACAAAATAATTTTAACTTTTGAACAAAATAATTTTAACTTTTAAAAAATGCTAACAATTCTTCTGGTTGAATTTTATTTTAGAAAACTTGTCACTTCCCAATCGTAATTCGCTTTTAAAGAAATACACGCCATTTGACTTTTCAAACTTTAGGGCGTCTAACAATCCTGACATCTCAAGAATATCTTTTAACTTTCAATTCAATATAGAATAAACTACAGGTTCTCAATATAGACACAAATGCGATCTTTCCGTGTGTATAGAAAAACGCATTGACATTCTTCTTGTCTTTCGACCCTTGATCATTCCACTGATGGAAAACGGGTCTCCTCTCATAACGAGAGGGCATTGACTGTATTGACCTAATTACTGACCAGAAGTGACGTCCCGGGAGCATAGACTAATTACCGTGATGCAACGCAACGGCAGGACTAGCGGGAAACATTACTGTAATTACCCATACAATTGTACTAATATAATAATACACGACAATTATAGTACAACGACAATTATATAATACAACGACAATTATAGTTCAATATCTCCTCGTAGTATTATTTGGATGACAACAATTTGGTTTGGACTGACACGTTATTCTTTTTATGATTTTTCAGGATAATTTCATTTTATTTATTAATTTTTCACTGTCAATTTAACGTTACTCGTATATTAACGATACAGAATATCTTAATAGTAAATATCTCCTCGTTTCATTATTTGATTGACAATAATTAATATGATTTGGGCGGTTGTTTTACTATTTTTTAGGACAATTTAATTTCATTCTTTTTATTATAATCCTGCCGTTATATTAACAATAAAGAATAGCTTGATAACAAATACCTGATTAACAAACAGAATGCCAATATATACCAATAACGTTTTCCTGTAAGCGGGTCGCGGAAGATTAACTGCTGACCTAATTGTCCAGCAGGAGCGACGTCCCAGGAGCATGGTAATTACCTGTCGAGGTCGGTGGGCCGTGTAACCGCAGGGCTGGTACGCAGGGAACGCCGCCCCGCAGTCGTATGACACGCACCCTCGTGATAAGGATGCTCGGTGCTGTGGTGGGCAAATATATGAGGATGTATAAATATGTACAATGACTTATTCAACACCACATACATTTATATTTATGATCTCCACTCCGCCTGCCCAGTGCTGGGATCCTGGGTAAAACATCCGTTCGGAAGGTCCAGCAGTGGACTGAGAACCACTGCTTATGATGATCATGACTTATACAATATATAGTGGCTCGGAGGCTGGATCTGTGGTCAGTGTATGGCAATAGATTTAACGTGTGACGTGACCATCTGACGTAAAACATAACTAATAGAACGTGCACTACACTCCTCTGTCTACCCCTTCTGGAATTACAGTCATTACGTTTTTTACGTTCATTTGAAAAATGCAAATTATAGTTAGACCTTCATTACTATTCTCGACATACTTAGTTAAGTTTATGATAATTCAAATGCTAACGTTATACCTATGCTATGAGAGATGTTCCATCAGACTTCGTCTGGTATTCCAGTGAATACGTAATGTTAGTAATTTTCAAAGATTTCGCGAATTAATGTTAATTCTGTCGTTGCTTAATGGTACATGTTTAGAGGAATAATTTAGTAGAGGAATAAGTTTGTTACGAATGCTTTTTGAAATATTTGAAAATAATTTAATATATTATAAAATATTTTAAAAAACTAAATTAAGATTATACTTTTTTAAAAAACAAGATACTTAGTAGTAAACGAGTAGACAGCAGTCACGAAAGACCGCTGCCACCTATAAACGTACAACCGACCTCGAATAGGACTGTTAAATAGGACTCATTAGTGTTAGTTAGTCTAATTATCGTAATATTTACTGATAAAACTGTAAGTAAACTTGATATTCGTCTGTTCCATTACACGGGATCGCTAAAAACTAACCAATTTTTGTGAATTAAAGTTGGTAATCCACCAAGTCTCTAGCAGGCCTAGATTTCTTCATTACAGCTTAGTTTCGAGTCTAGCGGGCAAAAAAATATTTTGTATATTTATTTACGTCAAGGTAAATCTGTAAAGACATAGATATGGCACTCGGTGCTCTTATCTTTCCTCTTTATTTCATTTAACAATAGGCTTGCCTTTGACTCTAACTCCACCTGATAGAAAGCGAGATGCAGCCTAGGATGTACCACGATCACCTAGAAAGTGCCTATTCACTCTTATCTTGAATAACTCCAGTGACCTGGCGTTATGATAAAATAGTAATAGTATATATTATACTCACGTGTGGTGGCACGGAAACTGAGTTTTCTGCGAGAGCACAACTCTGCCTATGTTGCTGCTGGAACTTTGGTTGATACGGCTCCAGCATCCTGGAAATAAGCTTAGCTGAACATATGCTATGTTTCTTCAACAATTGCACAATATCATGCAAGATATGTATGTATGTATTACATACACATTTGTCTTGTTTAGAGACTTTTTATATACTGGGTTCGATCACTCGGTCACGCAAAACGTTATTGGGTTTTTCTAACTTGAAATTCTAAGTAAATTTTCTAACAGAAGTTTCTAGATTTGCGGCCGGTGTATGGCAATTGGCTCATCTCCTATTCCATGGTAAGACATATAACGTATAAAATGAATCGTGGGCTGTTCTACAATACTTTGGGGAAAATCATCATCATCACCGTTACCATCCTATTAGGGTAGGTTAGGTTAGGTTAGCGATAATACAATCTTGATATTATGTTATAATACATTATATTGAATGATTGTATTGTTAGGGTGGGTCCACCACGCTTCACCACTGTTTTATCTTTATTCAATACACCCTTCAAACGGTGCTAATTGGTGCTGCTAGTGGTGTTAATTGGTGCTACATGATCACTTTAGCCCATAGGCATTTGTCTCAAAGCAAAATTACTAATTTTTGAGATCATCGGAATTATTTTTTTCCCCTGAGAGCTAATTTGGAAAGTTTTTGTGCTAATAATCGAATATGCGCTATTTCCCTTGAGGACTATTTTGGAACGCTTTATATGCCAATTTTTCAGCCAATAAATTAGACAGAATAAATAATATCTATAAATTGTTTCTGAGAATGGGCCAACTTTAGAAACTATGAGGTTACCTCGGAGAGTTGCAATTTTTATTATTAATATATAAGGGTGCGCTAGGTTCCTTACCGGTTAGGCAGAGAGTACCAAGTCATGTATATATGATGGGGTGAATATACGAATAAGTATATAATTACGAATATGCTGAATGTCCATAGTTTTGCATCTACTGGAGCAGTTTGGTGGAATATGGTTCAGGCCACCGCCATATAAGGGGAGAATAATTCCCAGCAGTGGGACGTAAAAATCAGCCTTACCTTACGAGTAATAATAATGATATAATAATAATCGACCCATTTATGATTCCACAGTTGGAATATGGATAAGGCCATACTCGGAGACATACCTTACGAGTATATCAAACTAAATATAATCAACGGGAACTATGACTGGAATTTATTTATTGCTAGGTCTTGTATTATGGGTCAGTAGAGTAAACAATGGGTAATAAAAAATTCCTACGGAGCACAAGACTTTACGAACAATAGAAATTCCTTATAAATTTGAAAATAATATTTATTATTGCATTACTTTTATTGAAATAGTTTGTCTAATTACTTCGGATATATAAAAATAAAATGGAACATTATTTTGATTGTTGTGCAAATGTTGCTACATTTCTGTATATTTTATTATTATTATTGTGGTTAAAAAATAATGTTTTTGACAAGTTAGGTGATTTAAAGTATTAAAAAGCGATAAAATAAAAGTATTTGAATAGTAGCTTTCGATTTTATTTACTTTTTAATTTCCTCATAGCGTTCCTTTCCAATTTCTTGAAAACTTATTGACGTAAATATGATTCAAGGCACACGAGTGCTTAAATTAAAAACTAATGAATGAAGGGACATTTACAAAATATCCACAGTTTATACAACCTAGTATTTATGTATCCCAAACCTACAGGTGATTGTGACAGTAATCTCATATATTTTTAATTTATGGACTTGAGAAATGTCGAGTGTGTATATTAAACATTTATAAACTATTAAATTCAACACCACGCCTTGGCAAACAGCTCAGGACGCCCTCCAGCTAGGCGGAGCGGTGTATATCATCATATACGCTAAGTGGCCGGCAGCGGTTGGATGCAAAGAGTTGTTCCTCGAGCTCAGTGGTGCGCTATTGGAAAGGCCTATGTCCAGCAGTGAACGGGAATGGCTTGATGATGATGATGATGATGGTGATGATGATGATGATGATACTGTTGTGCTAAGTTAAAACATAAGCTGGAAGTAACAAGCGAAAGTACTACGTACAGCTTATAGACACACCTGATCTTGCCCCAGCGGTTGAAGAATAGTGCTATGGCTGCCACCCACAGCAGTAGAACGAAGGCCACTATCAGGGCTTCCTCAGCACGCACCACCACCCCACTGCCATCTTGGAGATGTACATTTTAATCTAATTGTAAGTGATATTTATACAATAGTTGCTATCATTCGTTTTTCAATTTAATAATTTTATATCATTTTATTGCAATTTAATTCCTATTTTTTATTGTACTTACGCCTAAAAATCGCCTATTGGATTCGCCTATTGGATTTAATAAATTTATGTTATTATTTACTCACAATTTTAATAACATTTGTGTATTGTCTATTGCTTTGTTTGATATAAATTATGATAGTCTTCAATTAATAAAATTTTACTGATAGATAACAGAATAAATAAAATCGATAAAAGAATTCACCATTTACTTCTTGTAATATAAAAGATGTTGAACTCTATTTTTTTTTGTAACAAGAAATTTTATATTACGAATTTACACGGTGAAACAGAGTTGATAAAATACATAATATTTATGTATAGTTGATGACTGTATAGATGTGAAAAACCCACGTTGAATATCGTTCTGACCTGGCCTTCCCAGGTCAATCATTGACAGGTTAGTCCTCAATGTCGGAGCGGGATGCGCTGATGGTGAAGGGTGTAGTCTGAGAACCACCTCTGCTGGAGGACCACCAGTCGCGCCACTCCATTCTAAGGGGAAAAAACAGAAAAATTTCAACCTGCTCTAAGTATTAAAACATACATAATTATACCGTTCATTGAAGACAATTAGAAAATTGGGTAGTCCATTTTTCTTGAGCCAATTTTCTCAGTACTATAGTGCTTTCAACAAAACGTCTCACTTCACCCTCGTTACACTTTGACTGCCTCGTTGACCTAGTTGTTACCAGCGAGACTGCCGGTCCGGAGGTCCTGGGTTCAAATCCCGGGTCGGGTACTATTGGATTTTTCTAATTTAAAAC
>DWME01007528.1:0-12543 GCA_018244795.1 Parelbella ahira ahira
GTTGCTTTAGTTGTTCTAATTTGTCTCCCTGAATTGGAATCTTGGATTTTATGATGTAAGCACATAAATATATGTTGCCAGTAGGTAATATTTAAACTATTAATAGATATAATTTATCCCAAAACCCATAAGTTGTTTAAATGACTTTAACTTGACATTGCAATTAACGTAGCAATTAAACAACAAAACACACATAGGTAGTAATAATTTAAATCACAATATTGCATTTTGTCTTAGATCACTGTTATCCATACAAATTGTCGTGCCCCGTTTTCACTAGCTACGGCCGGGACAAACCATTTTATCCATTTATTTATAGGGCGAGTGTGATAGGTAAAGTCAACACAGACAGACCCAAGCCTACGTAATTCGATTTAATCAGCGACGTCCTAAAACAAGGCCAGGTCATAACTAACTTTAATAGACGAGCAAGTATGGCGATTTAGAACAGTCACTGTTATATTGAACATGAAATAATGATATAGCGTAATATTTTTTACAAGCGTATATTTCACAAGCAAATACTTGTTTGAATATATAACAAAAGGAGTACCTTTAACCATTGTTCTCACTGATGATTGATCTATCAAAGCTCAAAGGAATCACTTAAGAGTGCATAAGTGGAAAATGCTGTCATTGTTTCGATTACAATCGCAGCTGGTTCTCTGTATATCATATCTACATCTCACACGCTGCATACAAAATTACCAGTACAGTTGCATTAGTAAGTTGGATAAGTGAACGCAATAGACCAGATTATCAAATATACTTTAGCAATATTTGAGTAAATAAAACGTCGCATATTTATGTACAATATATGACCGGGTATTAGTAACAGATCGTGGTATCTGTCGTTACAGAGCTTATTTCCACAATACATAATTCCAAACATCGAAACATGTCACGGGCGCATTCCGTGATCAATAAATTTATTCCGAATCGAAACGGCCACAAAATTTAATAGAACGCTACACTTTGAAATAGTGCCGAAATAATTTCGCACGGCAATCGAAATGTCTCATACGCGACATCAAAAGAGTGAAAATGGCAAGTATACGAGCAAGCATTAAATGGAACGGTCGAGAATAGACATCCCTAAATGCTTGGAATGTATGTAAAAGCGAAGTACTTGGCACAAAGTTCGGCCGCAAACGCAACATGGACATAAACACGTACGAATACGCTTATGCGAGCCCAAACCGAACGAAGGAACACGTAAACAGAACGGTAAAACAATAAGCGAAACTAAAGATACCCAACTAATCGCTTTGTTATGACAAAAGCTTCGGTGTGAAGCGGTGACGATTTGAGCTCAGACAGTTACAAAATGCAAAGTACATATTTTTAAAACTCTAGGAGCTACTCAATCGTGTTCATTAATACAAGAAATGAAGTAATGTAATTGCCTAAACCGTATCAGAACTTGACATTTCGATAACAACATAGTAATATTAATGTTAATTATTGTATTTTCTAAACTAATGGAGAATTACAGTCCCTTCAGCAACGCATCGCGACTAACGCATTTAAGCCTAGAAGCTATTAAAACTGTACATCAACCGTGATATATTTGGTTTCATACACTAATGTGAAACTTTATTTATTTTGGCAGTAACAAGGGTAAGTACACGATAGATGTTGGACAAGTTCCCGAACGTTATTATAACTCAAGCGGACACATGAGCGACCGTTCTGTAAGCATTAAGATGTACCTAGGTGGCAATTTGTTTATGAAATAATGTAGCTACGCCCAATTTAAACGTTTCATTGACATATAAAACGTTAATAAAAATTATCCAAATCCATAAAGTAATTTGTTAATCAAAGGCAGCGATCCATTTGCAGAATCAAGCTATACATTCCAGCATATATTTGCTCAAACTTACAATTTTCTCCCGAGCAAATAATAGGCATGTTCTTACATATGTATAAGTCAAATTTAAAAAAGTCAGAGATTGATCAATTCGTTAGCTAAACATTCAGAAGTTAAAACTTAGCTTATATTTTGACAGCCGCTGTACTTTGTCCTATTTCTAGGTAAAATAAACGACCAACATTACATCATCGGTGATGATAAATTTACAACTGCGATATTGGTTTCTGTTACTTGCTGGCTTTATTGATGCATTGTCTGAGGTAACCTCTCAAGTCTAATGATTGTATGCTTGAATTCATAAGAGCAAATGTCACAAATGATGAATTCTGATGTAAGCAATTATTATGGTGTAGTTACAAGCTTGTTCGATAACCTATAGATACATAATTCCTGGAACCATCGATGTGCAATGTCTCTACTGATATTTAAATATCCCAGTTCTTAGGAAATTTATTTTGGTCTCAACGTCTGTAAGTAATTGGTTACAGCGAAATAACTGGCTGGTAATTACAGTCTTCGTAAATGAATGTCCAATAAGTTGCCATCAAGATGTCTTATTAAATTTAAGTAGAAGATGACGGCAACTATTTTGTGTCGTACCGTAATGATGTTTTCGTCAATCACTTCGTGTTTACTTATGTATCCATCCAATTTAAGGATAACACGGATTATGATTGGATATTTGCTTTAAATTTTTTAAGTAGATACTGTATTTGCACCGTTGTGAAAGTATAAATACTCGGTTATTCCTGAATGAGTCCTGTTGAATAAAATCTGAAAAGGCGTCATTTCACGAAATATTTATATAAAGGGTTTTGTTTTGGTACTTACAAAGAAATGAACCTGAACTTGCCACAAGCAGTCTACTGACCACTGATTGATTACATAGCCGTCGTCCATTCATTTTAAGGTTCAGAGGTGCTACCATTAAACTTCAATCAAAATTGTTTGTTAAAGTTTCTTAGGGCCACGATAGTTATAAGAATTTTATTCATTAAAGAGCCCTACAACAAAATAATCAAGCGAGACTTACGATGATCTTTTTAAAAACATTTTTTTATTTTTCAATATCTTTCAGCTTCTGAAAGCATTTTATATTCCCATTATAGATCTCATTACTTCTATTTTAATGTCCCATTGCTGTTACTAAACATTTTTAATAAGGAGCGGAAACTATCTGTCAACCATCGACAAAACTGACAATAAGTATAAAAACATACCGCAAAGAACATCATAACAAATATATCTCATCGATGAAAAGCTATGCATATAAAAAGCTAACATTTAAATGTTAAATATTATAAAGACAAATTTGTGACGCGTTTAAGATTATTCACAGCTATAAATAGCTATGAACCACTGCGGCGTTACGGCAAACAGAGATCCCGATAGTACTTTAAAGTAAAACGATAATTAAAATAGCTGAGGGGTTCGGTATGACCACTTCAATTCGTCCAAATACCCCCATAGGGTTGCTCAATTAAAAATTACAAACTCGAAAACAGATGTTCAGTTAAGTGAGTGACTTCACAGTGGTACGGGTGGAAAGGTCAAGAATGTATAATATGGCCACCGTTATTTTAAATTGTCTATTGAGGAAAGTAATAAAACAATGTAACAAGTACTGGACTTATATGGAAATTTGGACTGCTTGGAACTTTAAATCATTTTTCTTTCACCATGAAAGACGCTGAACTTTGCGTTAGCCAAATTACGTGCTTATTGTTGGTATTTTTGTAAATAGACAAACCCCAAAATCTCACTTTTCAAATTAAATAAAAACTAGCTAAAGATACACTTAGCCAACCCTACTATGTTCGACGTAATTGGTTATTTAAGTCGGTAGTCGAGACTAAACAATTGAAAAGATCGAACCGAGATCCAAATGATAGGTTGAGGAATTAGATGATAACGAAATTACATGAATTAACAAATGGCCGAAACTAACCAAACAGACAATTTCATTAATCATATAAAAAAATGTAATGTTCGTTTTACAGTTTACATTGTACATTGTTTATTTAATGACGAGTTTTTTAATGAAATGTTATCTATACAAGTTCGTTTAACCACAGTAATCTTACATCACTTAAAATAATAGCCGCTGTATGAACTGGAAATGTACATCATTTATATAACAACCATAAATCAAATGTAATCAATATAGAGGCCCACGTGATATCTGAATTACAAAACTTACTTACTTATAATCACACTTCCTACATTATGGTTCAAAACAAGTGGTGTATTACCTATTACCACCTACATACAAGATAATCTCAATATCGAAGGTGAATCAATCGCCCACGTGCAGAAAAACGTCGTCATCAGCTAACGTCTAATGAAGGTAGCCAATTCGTTGGCCTTCTTAGTCAGAACGCCCATAACGCCAGATATGGCCATTAGTTGAAGTGTAGGAGGCACTTAGAGGAACCCGGCCCCTACCCTTATAAGGCATCACGAAACTTCAGCTTTATGTTTTAACGTTTGTGGCGCTCAACGTGATCTGTTCGGACACGCTTAGAACACTTAGAGCGCAATTAAGCAATTCGAAGTCTTAATTTAGAAAGGTCAGGCCGCTGTACCAAAACCATTTTCATTTTGTTGCTCCAAGATTTGGAATAATTGTAGTTTTAGCATTCTATCCGCAACGTTGAAAGTATTAGTTTATGTTGCCCTATTTGAACCTTTATATAATAGTTATATGAATAAAGGTTAAAAAGAATTATAAAGCGATAATCCTTGACACCCTTGCAGTGTCGCGTGGAAAGTTTTGATACCTATATCTATAAATTAAAGCTACAGTAGGTTCACAGTTGTTTTCATAGTATATTAAACAGCATCGTCTTTTTACAATGAAATAACATGTAAGGACATATTATTACCGCATTATATAAGGTTCGTCATTATTTCTTAGTTATGATTATGATGTTTAATACAACTTCCCTGTGCGCCGAGGATAGAGATAAAGAACATGTGATCAAAGTGATAAATTCTTAGCCTTAATAATACATACTGGTTAGTCATGCACGTAATGTCAAGCTACATGAATAGCAAACTAGTAACGGAGGAGATACATAAAAATGTAATATGCGATACAATGATAATATTGAGTAGGTATCATGTATTGCTGGTACGCAACTGAAAGTATAGGAGAAGACACGTACCGCAAGAGGCTATATTTCATACAAAGTGTGACCCATTGTGAGTGTCCCTTTGACAAATTATGACAAACGAGTACACAAGTAAATTGTCGAGTCCTAGCCACATATATGAAACGTCTATTGGGCACGGACTTCTCAAATATCCATTTGCAGTGATTTTGAAAAGACGTAGTATATTTTCTTAAGCGAACTAAAATTATTTATAGACATACCTATTGAAACTTGAATTAAATTAACCAAATTAAAAATCGATAACGAATAGTTGATAAGAAACATTTACAGCTGACACATTGGATTATAAATGATTTGGCATGACATGATGACGTTAACAATGATATCATTTTGAACATTTACAAAATTTTATTTGTTACAATGGAATGCTAATCTGTGAATATTATCTCTGTGTCTATTTCGGCTACAGCCCTGCTTACCCCAGTCGTGTCATATATTCTACATTCCTGTTACATGATATCATAAAGAGCAATAATGTTATAAGTAACGAAAGCAAGGCTGTCCTCGGAGTTGTTGATTTCATGTTTGTTAGCGTTGATATTTTCTTCTCTATTGTTAAATACATTATGTTTGTAAGCAATCTTGTTTGATAAAACATGTTCTACATTAATGTCAACATAAACTAACTGTACCTTCGCCGCGCCCGTAACGTGACGAGAAAGATTTAATCAGAATTTATTCAAATAGTGCGTTGAGTTCTACGAACATTACGTGCACGATTTGAAGATAACGAGAACTTTTGTTTTCATTACAATAATAGACGTGAATACAATCCGAACGTGAATTCGGCAGCAACAGCAGATTCGTTTTATATTTAGAATAACTGATTTCAGTAAGCGATGCAAATTTAAGCGGATAAGTACGAGCGGTTGATCATTGAAGCTAACGCCAACCATGCTTCTGAAACATGAGACGTCTGCAACCACTCCGACTGCCGACACACTTAACAGAAGCTATAAACAATCGAAAACCAAAAATAGATTTTATTACCAAAGCAATTGAATTCAATGTCGGTGCAATCGTTACAACAATACTCCTTATGGACGTGAACAATTTAATTTAGATCGTACGATATTGTGTTAAGGTTAAATATTCTACAAAGGCGGAGATAACAATGAACGCCTATTCTCGCCAGTCTCAGGACTTGTGGTTAAATCGTAATAGAAGTAGAACAGTTACTTTATTGTTACGGTTTTGTTCCTTGATTTAATTCTAGAATTATGACCGCGACGTCATATAGTTATAGTCTTTAGTCCCAATAAATGCTTTTCTAGTCATGAACACCAAGACAAAGTGCATTGTGTGTGAATGAAATCTGTTCATTCAAATAAAAGTTTTACTAATGTTTAAGTATACCTTTCAGCAAATGTTACATCGAAGAAATCGTTATATCAGCGGGATTTATCCCTAAAATGTGGTCGCTGTGTAGCACCAAGTTTAGATTATTGGGAGCATATTTTAAAGAGTGAGATGTTTAAAATAATACGAATAATCTTAAAGGCAATGTATATTCCCTGTAGAAAGAACTCATTTTTACAATATGTGCAACATCGACAGGAAAGACATGCATGTTACGAGCACGCATCGAATGAGACGAACAAAAAAGGGAAAAAACCAACTAACGGTTGCCCCTTTGTCTAGCTGAAGATGATTGTGCAACCGCAGTTCCTTTGCAAGAAACGCAGATAAATTGGCGTGACACGTGTAAATTTTACTGTATTGTGCCCTAAATTGTAAGCAGTAGTATCTGGATACATTTTGTATACTTATTTTGTATACATCTGTTACACAATTATTAAATCATTTAACTACTGTTTTGCATTAAGGTGTCCAACAAGTTGCCTTTACTTATTTAACCTAGCAAAATATATATTTTTAATAGAATAAGAATCTCGCCCGCCACACCACGTCAACCAGACGCTACAATAGGTCATCATGAGCTCAAAATCTCAATTGTAAATGACCCCAGTATGTAATCCTCTGTAGATTTGATACGCATTTTGGCATACTTACGCACCTTAGAAAATTTTGGCGTTTAATTCGCAGCGCCCGTGCGAGACGAGGTCGTCGAAATGAGGTTAACTAGGTCTTCCTTAAAAACAGCATCTCCTAACAAGGCCATTAAATCGTTTTTAAATGTCAGACTGCCTTGTTTATCGAGTGGTTGCAAGAGTGACTGCCGATCGGGAGGTCTTGGAATCAAATCCCGGGTCGGATGCCCGGTGTATGGCAAAAGGCTCATCACTTATTCCATGGGACTTAAACATAACTGGTGAAACGTGGGAATGTACTACACCCTTCTGCCTACACCTTCGGAGAATATAGGCGTGATGTTATCTTAACATCTTTACATTAACATAAAACTACATTAACTTCTCTCCGAAACTGTCGTCATCGATGTCCATACAGTAAATTTAGACTTACAATAATAGGTTGAATGACAACACTAAACATGTCCGGCCCAAGAGGATCGCCTTGCTGGCAACTATCAGAAGAATCTATGTCATGAATTCTGTACATTAATTTTATAGGGGATCTGTTGCACTGCAGATGTGTCTATAAATAGATGAAGTAAAATTTCGAATTCCTTTCGAAAAGGTATTTTTGTACTCGAATTGTATGCATTTCATAATATACGAATACTTATTTATATATTTAATATATTCTATCCTTCACCTCCATTATTCAATAAAAAGGTAAAGTGGTGTATCTTGCAGGGTATTTGCAGACAGGCAAGTTTCGAACCCAAAATGATTCTGATGACGCTTTTAAAGTAAGACATCGTTCTTTTTTTAATTCATCAATCCTTTTATTCATTAAAGTTTAAGTATTATCGTATAATTGATTGAGAAATATGAAAAACTAACAGAAATATATTAAACAATTAGGAAAAAATATTGTGACTAAGTTTTAGACGGTTCAACTAGGACACTATACTTCTAGTTAAATCTCAATCTATTTAAGCACAGAATATACCATCAAATGTACTATACGCTTATTCATATGTTAAGTTCTAGATTCACTATTTTTAATCCGTTATAATTAAGTATTACTTAATCACACACTCGGTTTCTTGGTACATACACATATTTCTCGTTAGCCGTAATAGGACAAGCCTATTGAAAATTAATTGAAATAATTCGTTGTTGTCGCAAATTTTATTACTTCTCTGCTGAGAATTTGTGACCAATACTGACCGACGTATTTTAGGTCACTGGTTTAACGACTATTTTCCTGAAGACGTGACAGATATTGCACATAAAGCTGATTCGCGGGAAATTCTTAATTATATACTATTGCAACGGATATCACAAGTGTACAATACCCGCGCGATAACGTTACGTATTTGACATAATCACAATTCTAATTGGTTCATAAATCAACAGATGTTGCAATCAACTATATCATAACAAAACGCTCTTCCTGTTATTCGAGCTATTTAGCAATCTTAATTTAATGATATACCACGACAAAATTAATTTTAAATGTCAAATCCAAGCAACTTTTTTAAGGCAAGGAATATAATGATTTAAAGCCAAGGACCGGATGTAATCAATACATTTAAATAGTCGCTGTTACGTATGGTGTTGTAACACCTTTGTTGCATGTTTATTTAATATAATTATTAACATTTACAGAACAGAACAGTTGCGCAAATGAAGAGTTTTTAAAACCACTCAACAAAAACCATGTGTTGACAATAAAATTGACACGTAGTATTCAATGAGTCATTATTATTTCGTAATCTATAGGAGGATAAAAAGTTTTTGGTATAGATGTTAAAAGATTACCTCATGGTATAGCACTCCATGGATGACGTTATAGGTTTATTTTTTTTTTAATTCCAGTTGCAGATAAAAACTTAACGATTTTTTAAATTTACAAGACAATTTGTTTAATATGGCTTCCAACAACATATTATACAATATTTTATACAAAATGCAATTTCGTACAAGTTTCATAAACAACCTGTAACACTTCATTATTTTGTTTAATTTTTTACATTTATACCTTGCTATTAATGACATGTAAAAGATGCATAGAAAGCTATTAATGGGTCACAAGTTAATAGGACACAAGTTAATAGGACACAAGTTAACAGGACACTTGTCCAATCTATGTAACTATATCTATTAAATAAAATATTTAATGTAGCTGCTTCTACGGAAACATGTGTTCGAATATATTGAAGTGGCACATACATATATTGTAAAAAGGTCGTAAATTCATTTTACAGTACAATGTCGACACCATATAACAGCCAATGACTGATGAGTTACTGGAATTGTGAGGTTGTCGTTAATTAACGACCGTTATGAGTCGCGGCGTTTTTGACGATGTACTAGATTGCACTTGTAATTTATATGCGTTTTTGCAGTTCAAAACCTGAACACAATTGCACATTTAATGCATACGGCATGATTTTCCTTTTATTACATATATATTTATTTATAATTCAATGGTGCAAAAATCTATTTGACACTTATCAAGATAATTACATGGTAACCGACTTACTTTTCCCTTATATCGGTATCACATACATTAAAAAATCGTTAAAATTATGAAAAACAAACATCATTGAAAAATAATTGTTCATAATGTTCATAGAATTTAATGGATATTATAGGAATTGATTTGTCATTTACTAATAAAGTTATATGCGTTCTTTATTACTAATCATTTTCGCCTTTGAGTCTCAAATGATCTCATCCTCCCACACACACTAATAGGCGCTTGTTGTAATTGATGTACACAAAGGCAAATGGCGAAAAAATACTCTCCTTTGATCATTCAAGAACACGAGTACACAGATATAATACAAGATTTATCTAGTTCTTAATGTACGTATTCGTCATCTTGTGGCGATGCTTCAAATAAAAAAAGTTTTTTATCTTTGAGACTGACAAATAATAATTATCACTTAACCTATATCCAGGACATGACAGTATTAATAATAACAATAATAAAATTAGAATAATGAGTCAAATGGAAACCCATAATTCTTTTAATCAAAAAAAAAGACCGTCATAGTATCTTACAGTATCCTCACTGTTTATCTGTAGAGACGAGACAAATTTAACAAAAAAACATTTCGTTTTTATTAGAATTACAAGTTAAATGAAATACGTTGTAGAGAAAAACCTAACCTCTTATGACAACAGCTATAGAGATCAAATTAGTAGGGCACAGTAGGCTCGGGCCGCGACAATAAACGTTTCAAAACTGCAATCACAAATTGTTATGAGACGGTGGACGGCAACAACCTGATTGTACCGTTAGTGAGACGCGCAGAACTGACCTAGTACCGGGTAAGTTATCAGGGACGACCGAGATCCGCTTTGAAACCCGTATCTACCCTAGCTGATTCGTCAGTGCTTCCAAATTTAAAAAAGCAATTTTTAAACATTGCATCGCAGCGAAAAATACGATCTGTTTCTATGCTCCTTTCGCATGAAGACTGGCGACGTCATCAGTATATGATATATTAGTTTTAAATTTGTAATAAATTTGCACTCCAAAGAGACAAGTCTAATCAATTTTGTATTAGATTAGTAACACAAACCACGCGTGAGTCTCATTCGTCTAAGCGTAGTTTGCACAAAGAAACTTAATCCTGTGGAATTAAGCAACGGGTCATCAAATTGCGATAAAATCACAAACGTATTACGGTGCTGATGTCATACCGTATAAACATAAAGCAGGACATCCTAATGACTATTTTCCTAGATGGACAGACATTACTGATACCATTATCAATGTAACACACTTTGGTATAGTACGTCTTCTTAATGAACATTAATTTGTTGCAAGTGGAACTGATTCAATTGTTATCACCGTCTGAGATGGCATTGACCTTTGTCAAAACAATTGTATAGGTTGCCTCGACAATCTGAGATATTCATACGGTGACCTGTTTAAGTGCCTTTGCATTTAAAGAAGGCAATTTTTCTGGATGTACAGTTACAAAAACGTGTAATAATAAACGAGAATTTAAGTCGGGCATTGATTCCGAAATGATCAAAAAGCGGGGACTCGGTAACGTAAATGGAAATTTTTCATGTTGAGAACATGATACTTTTTTGTTTTCGATTTAATAATTAGAATATAGTTGAAAACTCACGAAGTATTAAAATTACAAAGCAAGACAAGCGTTTCATGCTCTATATACATATATATGAATACTAAAATTTAAACAACTTTCAAATGGCGTCTGATCCAATGTATGAATTGAAATCGTCAAAAGATAATTTCGTCTTAGTAAACTAAAATCTTGCTACGAAACACACGATGCTGTGTTGAGCGTTCTATAAATACAAGAACTTGTTGTGTTAAATTGGCATGTAGAAAAATGCGTTCAAAACGAGGCCTGTTCAGAAGATGCGAGTCAGGGAGTTCCCGACGAACGTGGATTAAGTATATTTATAGTTTGATGCGGGGTCGACGTTCCGCACTCTCCCACGCCGCGCCACCACCGGGACGCTGTTCATCTAGACGTTAACAATTCTAATAGAAAATGACATTTAATTAAGTCGAGCTACGCGTAATTATTCACAAAATATTGACGGAAAATTTGCACGCCAACATTTATTTTAAAGGTAAAGTATAGTCATAAGCGAAATATTAATTTTGTTAAGCACGATTCTTTGTACAAAATGATAGTTAAAATGTGGGTTTTATTGCAGTTCATAATATAGATAAATTGTTAGCATCAATATTAATTGAAATGTCAATAATTGACAATTTAACTTAATTGTCAATAATATTTTTTAACATAAATATTAATTTATATGTATAAATATTATATATGTACAATTAAAAATATACGGAAGGTTTTTAAGATACAAATACATAAAACAAGAAAATATTATACATAAAATCAACAATAAATATATGTTATGGCTATATCTACAGCTATTTATATGAATCTGACCTATGGGATGGATCTTTCACATTCTTTTTAACAATACGTTTTTTGTGCATCTTTTTTGGCCAATTCATAGGTTTGACACGTTTGGTCTTTTAACAATGGAAGACCCTAAACTGGTGTCAATATCCAACCAGGTAAACATCTTTCGATGATCACACTGAAATCATTTCTATAAAACCATTTTTGACATGTTTATGCTATACGTACTCTAAATAATTAATTATTGTACCGATAGAAAGTCGATAAACTTTGATTCTACCTGGTTTGGTGGAGTAAATATTTTTGATACTTTTAAGCTTCACAAAGAAGTAAACTAATCGTTGTTAAGGTTAAATACAGCAATTCTAAATTTGCCGATAATGACACATACTTTCAAAGAATTTTTTTATTGTAAATTTTTTTGACCGATTTTTTGACGTTGCTTAATCCATATAGGCTTTGTTATATGTATAAAGCAAATGGTCATAAACGACACGAGTTAAATAAAGATGTACGTTTCGTTTAGTCTATTAAAACTAATTAAGATTCGTATTTTAAGAAAGAAAAAAATTTTTTTAATAAGC
>DWME01007529.1:0-12542 GCA_018244795.1 Parelbella ahira ahira
TGCACTAATTTCCTCTGGTCAAACGTAAGAGCCTGGATTCTTAACCTGGGATGATTGTGATGTTTAATATGCTCATGAACAGTTATATTATACGACTTTGTAATATATTATGTAGATTAATAAATTAAATCTCCTATAATGTAACTTAAAATTGTGCCGTATAGTAAAAGTCCACAACATCACCCTGATCTCACCATTCCATCAGATGAGACTTCAGTTAAAAAATAACACTTAAACATCCCGGTAGTGTATATAGAAAGTGGAACTTTAATACGATTTTAGACCAAGAAAAAGTAGCTCGATGAATCATCCTTGGGCTCGTATTGTAACACACCTCGTTCTCTGAATTTTTTATACGAAATAAAATGTAGATATTGTGGAGAGAAAGAACGTTGCGATATTGTTCTCAAACAGTTCGTGTTATCAAACGGCTCTAAAGTAAGCTGACGAAGCTCGGAAGACTACAAAATAAACATAACCGGAACTGACTGTGGAACCGCGACAGTCATTATGTAATGTTACACACAGCGTTCACAGATTATGGAACCATCCATGCCTCACATTGCCTAAGCAGTCGTATTAATCTATAATAATATATTAACGTTACTATAAAACAAGTTGTTGTTTTAGCATATCTGAATACATAGTTGCTACGGACTACATAGTTCGTCTACATTTCTCCAACTAAATTATACATGTATCAATTCCACCAAAAACCTGCTCGCGCGAGCTAAGCAGAAAATATATAACATTTTTTTATCGGATACAACATAAAACGATGCGTCATTGGACTCGTTATTTTACGAGTTTCTGCATACGAAATGTTGCTTTTTGTGACTTGGTCGTGTTCACTATAATATCTCATTTTAGTTCTTCGTTACGTTAAAAACGTTAAAATTCAAAAGTCGCATCTATCGTATATCCGTAGTCGCAAGTATTCACATGTGGATAGATATTATTATACCGTCACGCTAGATACTGTACTATTTAGGCAGAGAGCATCGAGTGCCAGATAACCCTGTTAGTACAGACGTAACATAAATTATGTACATATGTATGTATATATTATATCGTGTACGAAAAGCGAATATTTACGCTTTATCAGTGACATATTCGTTCGTAAAGCAAAATATAGTGCAGAGTATGTTTTGGTGTAGGAACGCGTAAAATTTCACGAGTCATAACAGATCGTATCTCAAATGTCCGATTGTTTCAACATTTCCATTGGACGTTATTCATCGGATATCGTATAATCGCCATTGTCTCACGTAACTCGAGAACATGTATCATTCGTTAAATGTACGATACTAAAGGGTCGAGTATGAGAGAATGCCACAAGGCATTAAGTCCGGCCGTTGTGAAATCAATATATAGCAAATAATAAACCCCATTATAGTTATATCATTACGTCAGGTCCCATTAAGCGTGGACAGAGAGTACCGAGACCCACATATCTGTACAACACATATGTGGGTCTCGGTCTAGAAATCGTTCAATATTTTTACAATTTAGTTTTTGCGACAATTGACGGTGACAATTTATTTTTTAATTACTTACTATCTCATCTTTTCCTCGTAACACATTATTAACTGTGGATGAAAATAATAATATCAATTAATTATTAATTATCGTTAAACAATGATGCGCAGTCTCGTTACTGACAAATTTGATTCGATTCACAAAGTCCATAGGACAAATAAATACCCGTTCGTGATGATCACGTAATGAATACAACAAGTGACACGTGGTGCAGTGTAACAAGATGTAAATATACCCTTGCTCGGCAACACAATCAGCCGTGATAACAGAACATAATAAGAGAGATAACAGGAGATCGGCTCTACATGAGATGTAGTGGAGAAAACTGCACGCGATAAGTTAGATCTACATATATACATATGTACATACGTATGTCTACTTCAACTCACGTGTCCATGGATTGCCGCTGCACGAGATAATTCTATAATAACAATATCATCGTGCGATTTATGGCATTTCGCATCCAACTCGCATTCACAGTGATGTGTCAATCATGGATTCCAATTTTAACACTCGCAGTCCAATTCCTTACAGATCCATTACTCTCGCATAGAAAAGAGTTAAACGTGTAATGTTTAAATTATAGTGAAGTTTAGTGTAACGGGTCTTGTTCAAATCTGATTATGAAACATTATGGTTTTGAAATCATTATGTGATCCATTACTAACCACCTGTGTTAAAGATATTTAAAGCCTAGGCATTATTAAGTCCAGTCTTTAATGTCTTTTGTTTTACGTAATTGTGAACTCAACAATACAAACTCCATCTGTATATCTATTGCACTCTATTGTCTCTACGCTAAACGCCTTTCGCATTCCTTCAACAATAGTATGAACGTGAATCGATATTCATTTGTTTATTATACAGCACCTATCCCTAAAGAATTCTACCTTCCATAAGAAATGATACATGACGATGTAATAATAATAATTATTATTAATATTCTACCCTACAACAAAAGTTTCAATTCAACTCACCGATGATACAACACGTCTCTAACGGGTCTCAATTTAACTAGTCACCTCTGTATATGCATACGGAATGTTCCTCGAATTGATAACACATGCGCGTTAGATATTTAAACAAGAATAGCACAGGTGTTAAGGCGTTAAGCATGAATTTCCTTCTGTCTTGCAATAGATGTGTCTCAGCACGCGTGATGTTGTTTTGTAAATGGTATTGAGCAAACACGCCGAACAATAGGTACGTGTAGATGATAAAGCTAGTCAATCAGCATAAAATTTTAACCGTTCCTTCCAACCGCATTGCCTTATATACATTTTATTGCCACAACTGAAAGTTCAATCATTAATTTATTAACAGCTTTCCTGTTTGCATAATTAACTGTTCTTTCATGCTGCGGTAACGCATTAAGAAATGCAATCAGTTATGTATTGTGTCTGTTAAAATATGTGATGTATTTGGTCAACGAAGGTTTGTTAGTGGAGCTATACGTGTTTACTTTTTACTGCTTTTTTAAGTCTCCGAAACGCGGGCGTGTATGAACAGAGTATATACTCGTAATATAGAAGAAGGATGTCAGGTCCATAAGTACAGAGACACTTGGAACTCGGTGCTCTCTTCCTATCCTATTACAATAAAATAAGAGTCAACAGGCGTTTTAAGGAAATATAGTACATTCTAGACTGTACCTCGCCTTGCGTGTTGAGGTTGTAATCAAATTCAAGCCTATATTGATTAGAAAATAGCTATCAAACTGTTTCTTAAAGAAGCCTTTAAATCTTAAAGCAACAGTCGACATTAATTTATCTAGTATTGATTAAGTAATGGTCTAACGCAAACCGGCAATATTTATGAAAATTAATCTGCGGTGTTCAACTAAATTGAACAAATCTCTTGACCGAACGGTGGATTGATCGATTTCAGGAACACATCGTGAACCCACTAATTATGTGTTTGGTGACTGAGTGTAACTCATCGTTTTTGTTTGTTTACATTCACATTAAAATCCACTTTAGTCCACGTTGTAACCTACCTGACCTTTAATAACCAGTAATTTTATCCAACCGCAAGATCATGTGCGGAACACGACACATTACGTGTGTGTACACCACTAGCTACCTATCTCAATAACGCATACAAATGTAAACACATGTAGACTACGCTTCATTATGCATTGAGATAACGTAAATAAAATCGGTAATATGTGTACATACATGGATATGTGTATATGTACATATGTAGAACAGCTATGAGTAGTCACGTGCGCGTCCTATTCAGAGTGGCCAACACAATGGCATTACGAAATTATTTTCGCTGACGGATTATTTCGACATGTGATATTTTCAAATATAATCTTTTTTTATTTGCTTATATTTTTCTACGTATATTCCATATTACTTAGATTCTCTTATGTACTTTTGTATATATTTAATTATGTATTTATATTTTATTGTTGTTAACAATGGGGAACTTCGATCGATGGGGTATTCCGATCGTATTATTTATTTATCGTCTCATAAGTGGTTTTATAACAGACTTAAAGAACTTGCTGATTGTTGGATTAAAACCGTAGAATGAAATGACGTATACTTTCAATGTAACGATTACTTTTGATTTAAAAAAAAACCAAAGTTAGTAATAAATACTGACATCGTTTATTAGCCACCCTCCACAAAATATGCAATATAATGATAGTATTTTGCTCAGTTAGCGAGTAAATGATACAACAGTTCTCTGAGAGCAAACAACAAAGCGTTCTGTCCGCTCCAGTTGCCGCCGCTGTAGATAACTGCCGATGTTCTTCTGTTGCGGTAAGAAATGGGTGCATTGTCGGTGTATTCAACGTAGAGCTCATGATTTTTGCTTTTTTGTTCAATGAAGAGCCGTAATTTTTATGACTGACAGCGTGTCAACTAAAAAACTGTTTGTTGCATTGTATAGTTTTGCATTTTTGTATTTCACTTTTAACTCTTATTGCCTGAGTTCGAAATTCCCTGCGTTTGAAGAAAATTTTCAATATTCAGAGATATTTACAGTGTATGAGTAAATCATAAGTGATTAATTAATAGTTTAATAAAAATGATACAAGTTAATTCAGTACGTAATATAATTCAGTGTAGGTAATATAATCTGTGGATAATTCTCCTTAGGTGCAAAAACGAAGAATGTTCTATGATTTTTTTTTTATATCTACGTATACATAGATAATATACAGAACATATTCAATTATGGGAAGAACCGTTTGAAGCTCCACTATGGAGAATAAAGTGGCTATTACCGCGGTAATGAAAAGTTCCATTCCCAAGCCATAATATCGTTTTTCCTCGTTCTCCAATCGCGCTCATCACTCATCGTTCTTCTGATATTGTTTGTCACTTGAGTGCAGTTCGCAATGGAAAATGTAATTGGAGTCCTCTGCAGAATGTCAGGTGCCGTTATTGCATTGCGGCCGGCGGCTGCGGCCAACGGCTACGGCCAACGGCTGCGGCGTGCGTTACGCGTTTTAACATTTTATTTTAGATGCTTTTTACTCAGTACAAATGTGTTCTTAAGAATCTGGCTTAGATCGATTTTGGTTGCTCTTTTGGGTGACTTTCGCTTTTTTGCAAATTAATTATGAAATTAAATTTAGTTGCTGAAATCCATATGAAAATACCAAAAGCTTCCACTAACTTCCATTTATAAAAATGTTAGATTTGTCCTAATGTAATGTCATTATTGTTACTGTTACTTCAAAGAAACGTATTAAATTTTTGCTTCTCGCATCTGCCATTACACCTTACCTCATCCGATCGAGGTGTGTTAATCCGTTATCGTAAGCCGGATCTCTCAGAACACCGCCATTGGTTACATGAAATACGACTTTAATTTATCCGATAATACATCTCATCATACTCCCCATTCTCCGGCATCATCCATTAGGGATTGATGACCAAGATGCGGTGACTCCCGGGGATTACATTCCAGGATCGATCACTTCTCCTTGATTATCGTATAATGTGCTGAGATGTTTACGATGAATGATTTTGATGTACGAGTAATTACATTGAAATTGCTATCTTTGCGTTCATTAGTTTAATGTATGTTTCCTCAGTCGATGTTATGATGATATGATATGTAACATTGATTATTATTATGCCATCACGCCCGGTTCTTAGGATTGAGGTACCGAGTACCGAGTGCCATATATCTATTCCTACAGACTTGGCGTGTTCCTTCAAGCCGATTTCTGTGGTTTTATGATTTTGTAAACAAATTACGAAAGTTGAATTAGTTCACGATGTAATTTCGAGTTTATATAATTTAAAGGTTTAAATTATACCGACATATCGATGTTTGATCTCAAGCATACGGCAAACCTGTATCAATTTGTACATTTTCGTTAAAACACGATCCTTTTTCCCAGTGCATATTTGTGTTTGTATGTCTTTGGAAATATTAATTTGTTAACACCGTACCTTGCTCGGAATTCAAGAGTTACTTTAATTTACGGTTAAATTTTTATTTGCAATCGGAATTCCATGTCTCAACTCAAGAATGGATTGCGACAGCCTAAGATTAGATTGAAACACATTTTTATTATTACGGAATACCGACACACAAAATATAAGCTACAATAACGAGTACATTTTGCCGACACATATGTGAGACACCTTAGAACATAATAAGGATATATAAAAATTCCATGAAATAATAAGAACAAATAAAAAACTCATGGGAACATAATAATAGATTTCGAGAAAAATTGGGTCAGCTGGAAATGGTTTGACACGAAGAGAAACAAAAAACAAACTGAAATTACAACACGTAGAGACGCGGTGGTAGTTCGTGCAAAACATCTCCACAATATTAACAACAGTGACCCACTCTTGCCATCTAACAGCTCTATTGTAGAGTCGCCGCGCTTATAGAACTGGCCTACTTTGGAGATGTAGAACCATTGCGGCGAATGTTTCTATGTTGAAAATATATTTCTTACATAAAAAACATCTACAGCTAATGGGGGAGTCAATTCTACGAATCCGATGCGAGGGCATGCCGAAAGTGATGAACGTGGAAGAACTACATCAGATCTTTAAATATAAATAAATATATTTGACAATAGGTGCTCTCTATGTAGTCCGTAAAACACGTAGCGTGGCGATGTAATAATAATAATTATTGTCATTGTTATAATCTATTCAAGAGAACTAGACACAGAACCACAAAATTGAATTCCCAATTTGTAACCAACAGTTATATTTAGTGTAAGTTATGAATAATAATCAGAAAATTACATGATTACCATTAGCAAATTAGGCATTAAAAAATAAAAAGAAGGCTACATAATATTCATATAAAATGGCACGTTAAAAAAAAACATTGCAACGCTCTGATTAAGCTACCCTAACGCAATTGTACAATGTAAATTACAGTAATTAATCCATACTTAGTATGAAATATTATATCTTGACTAACTTAATCCATAATAGAATAGCGTAGCGTCGAATTCTCTCTGTCTCCTTGAGTGGTAGCAATACTTTCGGTACTACAGTATAATAGAATAAAACCAAAAAAAAAAGAAAAAGGCTAATAAATTGTATTATGCACCTACTGTTTAGGTTGTATGTATGTTGTATGCACCTACTGTTTAGGTTGTATGTATTGCATAGAAAATTGTAGTGTTAGACATAATGTAAGTTAAAAATAACAAAAATAGCCTGACCGTTACTGCTGTTTCTTTATTTTTAAATTACAATTTTCTTATATGATGACAATATATTTTTAAAATAATATTCAAAGGAATGTAACTAAGCCAAATTTTTGTGGAACCGCGGACTGTTTTACGAGTTATCAGTTTTTTTCACTACGAGTTATGATTTTTAATATGTTGCAAAATTTAACAACTTAGAAGTTTTCAATAAACTAACATTTTCCTGCACTCGGCCTGTCGTACAAATTTGTTTAATCTAATAATTATATTAGACAAAAAATATAAACACGAAATATTTATTTAATTTTTTTACCGTAAAGACGTTTTATGTAAACGGTTCACGCCTTCTCTACTTAGCACGATCGGCGCTGCCACCTGACAACATTGTTTATTATCACTGTTAGTGTTTCAATTCACAGCCGCGCGACAAATGAACCTTATTAACAAAAACATAAGATTCAAATCCGTTTGAACCACGTGCCATCTTTGCGTTATCTAAAACATTCCTAATAGAGTGTCGTGTTACATTGCTTTTGGATCCAATTGCCCTTATTTATTTATGAGTTCCTAATTGAGCTCGCGCGCAAAGTCAATGGGAATGTCAACTAGAAGTAGAGATTTTAGCGCTGTTTATAATGATAGTATTGTTTATGACTTTTAAATTTAATATTGATTGTAACTGATATGTATGTAAGTGAGACATGTGTTTGTCAGGAAATATGTGTGCTTTCATTCATGGAAATAATCGTGATAATATTCGTATGTTTATATCATTTTTATGAGATTTTATATGACTGCCTCGTTAGTCAAGGTGCTGGGTTCAAACCCTAGTTTGGGCTCTATTGGATTTTTCTAAATTAGAATTTCTAGTAGTGACTCGGAGCCTGGATCTGTGCCAGGTGTATGACAATAGGCTCACCACCTAATCCGTGGGACGTAAACGTAACTGGTGAAACGTGGAAGTGTACTACACTCCTTTACCTACCCCTTCGGGAATTACAGGCGTGTTTGATTACGTTACGTTACGTTATTTATGACCCTATAAAATCTTATTTGTACATACATAAATTATTGTTTTAAGTTTATTTTCTTATAGGCATAAGTAAAGTATAAGATTTTCGACTGGCTACAGCTTTCCGTATATCCAAGTTACGTTTCTATTCAAACAAAACGCGTGTTTTGTTAGACATTTCGTTCTCACTTGTAATGCGACCACGACGCTCGCTCAAGCGAAATGGAATTTCATTTAGTGTTAAAAGTGACATTTGTACATAGTAAGAGCGATGGAGTACGGATTTCAAACACGTGGAACCAGTAGTTACTCGTGAAATTGAAGCAAAAGGGTCACTAAGCGGTTACTATGACGAGAGATTTAAAGTGACAATTGTAGTAAGACCAGTGAAGTACGAATTCCAAACACGTGGAATAGCCATGGAATGGAACCAAAAGGGTCATTAAGCGGTTACTACGACAAGAGACATGTAATACATATGTCCCGAATTGAACGAAATGACTCACAAGAGGTCACGACAAACATTTACCACGGTCAAGGGCTGCCTTAGAGTTTAAACTAGTTGTAACTGCGCAATTCGCGTGCTATCTCTTCGGAACACTACACGGCTGTCTAGGAATTGCATTTCTTAATGGTAGAAGGGAACGTAAGGACAATGCGCTCGCTGCATTCATTAGGAAAGCTTGTATGAAGTTTTGTCTAAAAAAAAGTCAAAAAACTATCTCTTAGAATCATTATCATCCTATACCAGCTAAATTAGGAGTAAATATGAATAAAACATGCTCTCTATTTACCCTGTAAGAGACCTGGTGTGACGATACACTAAAAGTAATACATAGTCCAGAGGAAAGCTCCATTACACTATCGCAGTAATTTTCTCAATTATATGTTGCAAAGCAATAATTATAAGCGTCTTGCTCCCGAAAACAACGCATTATCAATTTTAATAGCTCTACGATTATAGTGTAACTTTTCCTCATGTAAATACATATAACTGCTGTTATAACCACTTGCGTAATACAAATTGGACTTGTTGTTTCGCACGTTATGCGTTTGATCGTTTTGTGTTGCCGACGAATGAAAACATCATTCGATTATATTTACATATAACGGGATACTATATCGGAAAATATGTATACCTACCCCGCCCAAATCGAAGTGTACCACTCTATGGTAAGCGGTAAGTAAAGTGCTCGCTAGCGGTTTGCAATCAAATTGATATTAATGAATGAAAGCCTCTAAAAATTTTAAATACCTTACGAGGTACATTTCTGTTATTATAATTATGATATCTTCATTCAGTTTTATATACGAGTAAGTAAATTTTATTTTGCATCACTTAAGTTTGAACATTCTACGAACAAATTTTTTTTTCCGCTCACAATATTGACTATCCATCCTTGTCGGAATCCATTCAATTAAATCTTAAAGTATCGCCAACCCTACCTCATCACAGATAGTAATCTGCAGCAGCATGTTGATTGCTCCGATATGGACGTTATCAGCTCAGCTCGACAAAAGATGTTCTACCCACTCGAGTATCATAATTATAGTAACAACTTCTCTTTCTAAGACATCGTAGAACGTTTATTATTACTTTTTAAATCTTTTCGACTCCGGTGTACAAGTACATACGAGTAGATAATAATTTAAAAAACTGCCTGTACGATAATACCTCATCAGATTTTAACAGCAAAAGCTTTTAGTGTTCGTTATTATGAATGACATGTTTAGTTTTAATTATTTTTACTGTTCATGTAGCGGTTGCGTATAATATACAGCATTTATATGTATTCATTATCGTGTCCTGACCTATTGTATAATATGATTTTTTTATTACCGCATACGACAGAATAGTAGGTACAGAATGTAATGCAGATTAATAACTAAATATGTAATTTATTAGGAATTAGTAGAAAAGCAACAAAATGTGGTCTATCAACGTTTAGAGAAGCTAAAGAAATAGATATAAATATGAATTTAATTTCACGTGCATTTGGACGTACATTCATTAAAATCTAATTAGAATGTTAAATACGTTCGGTGAAAATAATAGAAACGTAAAACTCTCAAGCGCCTAGCAGGATTAATTTTTCATGTTCGTCTCGTTTTTTTTTGACATCTGTTACAACTCAGAGCGCTCTAACCACTGCTCTTGGGTATATTTTTATATTTGGAACTTATAAAAATACTGAAATGATTAGTTTAAATTAACATGATCATAAAATAGTGATATAAGTAAACGACGATGCTATCCAAGCCTTAAAAGATTGTTTTTATTCAGCGTATTTTACAAAAGTTTGTATCGAACACGCTCCAAAAGTATTTCAAAAGGAAGTTCATGATTTCTATTAAATAAATATTACCCATTGTTACAGATTATGTTCAAAGGCGGCGTCGTGGGCGGGCTGGACGCGCGCCGCGACGCCGCACTCGCGCGCGTGCTCGTGCGGCTGCAAGCGCGCGCGCGCGGCCTGCTCGCGAGGCGCCGGGCACAGAAACTGCGCACCCAACACACTGCCGCTCGGTAAATAATAATATATAAGGTCATATTTACTTTATTTCCATATTATAATATTATAGACGAACTATTGTAGTAGGTACCGCGGGAAACTCATATAAACTTTTGTGATTTGGTAGTAGTAGTGCCTCGGGTACAATATTCTTGTTGTTAATAAAGATGTTTAGAGTAGGGCATAATTTATATTTAACGTTAAATGTGAGCGAAATAAGGAAAATATGACAAATTTATAATTATACAAAAACACCTAAATGCTTAATGAAGCATCGATGGCAGTAGGTAGCGTCGTTTTTGTAGCATCTACCCTAAAAATAGATCGAAGCTACAGTCTGTGCTTGATTTTCAGATGCGTCCAACGCAACGTGCGCGCATTCCTGGCGGTGCGCGACTGGCCGTGGTGGCGGCTGCTGGTGCGGGTCACGCCACTGCTGGCCGTCCACCGCACCGAGCACCGCCTCAAGCAGGCACAGGTCAGTTACACACACCTGATAACCGTTTGCTTTGTGATATCTAACACTGAACGTGTTAGTTAGTCTCATTCGTACGCTGGTACATTCAAGAACTCTTATCGCTATATAAGCAGGGTAGAGAATGCCGATAAAATTGTGTATAAATTTGTAAGTTTTGTAATACCGATAAAAACGCCTATCTTCTTGTCTTACATAACCTTCTCGGCGAAAAGTCAGTGTGTCAATGACGCAATCGATGTTCCAGCGGTCGAACGATAAAAAATGCACCGTTACGAAATAGGGCCGTCGTTATCGAGAGCGGTGCGGGAGAGCGCCCCATCGGTCCCGGAACGCGTTACGAATGTTCCATTTGATCCGCTTCTAACGTTTCCTGTATACACTTTTACGTAGAAACCTTGCTCGTGATAGTTGCTCTACTTTAATAGACTACTACTGGAGTTGTGTTTTTCTTCAATCAAGAAAAAATACGTTAAACGTTGCAAATTACGTTTTAGTTCTCCAATTATAAGTCACCACACAATATACTAAAGTTTGCCCTAAAGAAAAATCTAAATAATACAATGTTAGTGAATAAAGTATATCGTAATGATATGGTGGTCGTAATGATTTTCTTGCTACTTAATGACCCCAGCATTACCTATCAAGCTCCGACCAAGAAGAGTTGTCATACTCAGTGGGAGAGCACTCTTCACGATTCGTTTCGAACGCATTTCGAAAGTGCGACGATGCGTGGAGTCGTACAAAAACGCGTCTCTACCTGTGCATCGGAAACCAATTCGTTTCACTTTAATAGCGATAACTAATGCATGCTCTGAGCAACGCGAACTTGGCCAGCTTGGGAAACGGTGACATAAATCTTACACGTTTTAAAAAGAGATCTGGCCCCGACAGTAAAATGATAAAGGTATAATGAAAGATAAAAAAAACATTCGAAAAACATATTAAAAACAAACTTTTTCATCGTTTATGCTATTATTGATCACAATAAAAGTCTCCGTTTTGATTAATTTACTGATTCCTTCTGCGTATGGTTTGATTATAAAATTGAAACTCAAATCAGCTATTGAGTAATGTATGGATCGGCTTTATTTTTATTTACTATCCGCGGAGGGAGTTCCATACAAGTTTTGAAACACAATTGACTTGAAAAAGACTAGTTGTCAAGGAAACATCACACCTGTTGCCGAAAGAATATTTTTCTTTATTACGTGTTGGTCGAGTGAGCAACTGATTGCACTTTCACCGTCGTTCGCGCCATAACGCAGTTCCCGCCATTCAGAATCACACGTCGGCACAGAAACAATGCCGCCCACGCACAGATTAAAAAAATTAATTAAACAAAAT